>CM045553.1:17710012-17949618 GCA_024721245.1 Mitragyna speciosa
TATCTGTTCAGCATTTGGCTCGCATGCCATCGGATCATGCCCCATTATTGATTAGTACCAGTGTCAGATGTGATACCAAATCTAGATCTTTTAGCTTTATGAATTTTTGGACTAATCATCAGGCTTTTTTACAAGTTGTCGAAGAGGCTTGGAAGACCCCCTCCTCCGGATCTCCTTTTCGGAGTTTAGCTATTAAATTGAAACATACAAAGGAGGCTTTGAAGAGATGGAACAAGGAAGCCTTTGGAGATATTTTTCAGAATGTGAAAATGGCAGAAAAAAATGTGGAGATGGCAGAAGCTAATTTATTGGTGGATAACTCAGATGAAAATCTTAATTCTCTATGGAGGGCTTAGAATCTGTTGAATAATCAATTGGCCGTTGAGGAGCAGTTCTGGAAACAAAAGGCTCATGTTAAATGGATGCAAGAGGGTGATAGGAACACTCGGTTTTTTCACTCGATGGTGAAACAAAGAAGGGCACAATCTACCATTCATAGAATACGGAGTGCTAATGGCCAATGGCTAGAGACGGATGATCAAATTGGTCAAGAGGCTTCTTCGTTCTTTGCATCTCTTTTTTCTGATGAAGGGGTTGATAATAATGCTCCCCTTCATATGATTCCAAAGATCTTGACCTTGGAGGACAATCAGAAATTGGAGGCTATTCCAACTGAAGAAGAGGTGCTTAAAAAAATTAAAAATATGGATGGGGAGAGTGCCCCAGGACCCGATGGCTTTACTGGATTATTTTTTACCAAATCCTGGAGTATCATTGGCAAGGATGTGCACCAAGCAATTGCGAGTTTCTTTGTAGGGGCTGAACTTCCGAGATGTATTACTTCAACCTTGTTGGTGTTGATTCCGAAGACGAAGGCACCTCAACAATTTTCTGAATTCAGACCGATTAGCCTTTGCAACTTTATCAATAAGGTCGTATCTGGTATTCTTTTGGATCGCCTGGCAATTATTTTACCTCGAATCATCTCTCCTCAACAAAGTGGCTTTGTACAAGGAAGGGTAATTTCTGATAATTTCTTATTAGCTCAAGAATTGATTGGGGGTATTGGTAAGAAGAATTTTGGTGGTAATGTTGCTTTAAAACTAGATATGGCAAAGGCTTATGATAGAGTGTCATGGCTTTTCTTGATTAGGGTTTTGAGGGCCTTTGGGTTTGGAGAAATGTGGATAGACATGATATGGCGAATAGTTTCCAATGTCTGGTTTTCAGTTCTTATAAATGGTGCGCCATTGGGTTTCTTTAAATCATCTCGGGGCCTTCGTCAAGGAGATCCTTTATCACCAGCTTTGTTTATCATTTCAGCTGAGGTTTTGTCTCGCTCTCTTAATAGTTTATGTCAACAGAAGGCTTTTGTGGGTTTTAAAGTTCCTAAGGGTTGTCCCCACATCACACATCTGGCTTATGCTGATGATGTTATTATCTTCTCTGGGGCGAGCAAGCAATCTTTGAGATTGGTAATGAGGTGTTTGGAAAGTTATGAACATATATCTGGCCAAAAAATTAATATTCAAAAAAGCTGTTTTCTGGTGGATCATCGCATGAAGCTAGGAAAATAGAAGGAAAATAGCTCAATCAACTGGTTTCTCTTTTAAGCCTTTTCCGGTGAAATACTTGGGATGCCCCTTGTATATTGGTAAAAGAAAGTCAGTTTATTTTTGGGATGTTGTTCAATCTATTTTATCTAGAATTTTGGCCTGGAGAAATAAGATGTTGACTGTGGGGGGTAAAATTATTTTAATTAAACACGTTCTTTCCTCTATTCCTATTCATATTCTTGTTTCCACTAATCCTCCTAAAAAGATTTTGCAGTTGATTGATCAAGCTTTTGCCAGATTTCTTTGGTCATCCACGGATGAGAATAGAAAAAGACATTGGATAAGATGGAGGGCATTGTGTTACCCTACTGATGAAGGTGGCCTTGGTTTTCGGTCTATGTTGGATGTGCATGAAGCTTTTGCTATAAAGCTCTGGTGGAATTTTCGTACTAAGGAGTCACTATGGGCCGACTTCTTACGGCGCAAGTATTGTTCTTCTATACATCCCAATTGTGTCCAGCAAGCCAGGGGCTCTTCTTTGATGTGGTGTAGAATGCTGAAAGCTAGGGATATTGCAGAGTTCAATATGCAGTGGATTTTATTTTCTGGTCGTTGTAGTTTTTGGAACGACAATTGGACTGGTTTGGGACCGTTGGCTTGGAGATTTCAAATACAATCTTCTCAAACCGTGGCTGATTTTGTGTGCCATAATAAATGGAATTTTACTGAGTTAAGGAAATGGGTGGACTCGGAGTGTATTTCAGCTGTTGCACAATTCCAGTGCCCGAATGCTATGGATCCAGATAAAATTGTTTGGACTCCAAATTCTAATGGTCTATTTTCCTTTTCTTCAGCTTTTCAGTTGGTTAGAGCTATCTGTTGTAAGTCTTGGATTTTTGAGAAATTATGGCTTCCACAAGTTCCTCTCAAGCTATCATTTTTTATGCTTCGAGCTTTGAAGAGCAAACTCCCTACAGATGAGATGCTGGGTAGACTGGGTATTCATGGGCCTTCTAGATGTGTTTGCTGTATTTTATCACATGAGGAAACCATTGATCACTTATTTGCATTGAGTGACTTGGCAACCGGAGTATGGAGGTGGTTTGGTTCGCACTTCAATTTAATACTTGTCAGGAACTCAATCAGGGAATTCTTGGTTTCTTGGTGGTTTAAGTGCTCCAATAATCCAAAGGTAAATTTCCTATTACATGTGATCCCTATCTTTATATGCTGGCATATTTGGAAAACTAGAAATTCTATTGTCTTTGATAATGCTAGCCCTAATTTATCACGAGTTATTCGTGCGATTTGTAGTGATGTTATGGCTGCATTTGTCATTAAATTTAAGGACAAGAATTTAAATAATTGGTTCGAGTTGATGCAAAGTGTCTCTGTAGTTCACAAAAAAGAAGTTGTCCAACTTGTCAGATGGGTTAAGCCGACTTTAGGAAGGTTGCTCTTAAATTCAGATGGTTGTTCAAGAGGTAATCCAGGTGAAAGTGGTGGGGGGGGGGGAATTGTAAGAAATTCTCATGGTGATCTTATATTTGCATATCATTGTTATTTTGGGAAAGCAACAGGTTTCTCTGCAGAAGTCCAGGCCTTACTGTTTGGGATCCGATTGTGCAAAGAACGGGGGTTGGATGACATTAATATCCAGCTAGATTCAAAAGCATTAGTTGACTCCTTATTGCATGGTGGTAAGGGGCCTTGGTGGGTTTTTCGACAACTGGATGAGTTAAAAGCTTATCAATGGTCTTCTATTTCACATTGTTTTCGAGAGGCGAACAAAGTTGCTGATGGTCTTGCTAATGTTGGCTGTTCTAGGCGATGTGATAAAATTTTTCTTAATCTTTCTGACTTGCCGAAAGAGGTTGTAGGTGTTTTTAAATTGGATAGGCAAGATGTTCCTTCTTTACGAATTAAGACTTCTTATGTTTAATTCATGTAAGGGAGTAGTACTCCTCGTTTATTTTTATAATTTTCCATCTAGTTATATGGAGACCAGGTTTATGCCCTTCTCCTTATTTTGTAAATTTTTAATTTATTAATAAAATATTGGAGTGGCGACCACCCCCGTGTACGGGGTTAGCCGGAAAAAAAATTTACTTTTAATTCACACTTTAATATTTAATTCGTGATTCATGGTATTCCGTCACCACACTAGTCCAACGCTAGTTGTGACTTCATTCTTTTCTCGCTAGTCCAACGCTAGTGGGATTTTTAGAACAGGCTAGCCCAACGCTAGACCCTTAGGATATTTTAGTGTTAGGAGCATTCGTGTGCATTTCACATTTCACACACTTTTAGTTTTCTTTCCACTTGTCATGATTTTATTATTATTATTATTATTTTGACACATTTTTAAACTGCATGACATCTAGGTTGCATCTCACTTAGACTTTAGGACATTTGTGTGATCCGACTAGAAATAGTCGCCTACTCACGTGGGAAGCGGTGGCGTACATGCCGTTCCCCCCTCCGTGAGTAGAAACATTCAATCACGAGTTATCAGTCCCCCATACCCATCATGTTGCATACCCACCATCTTTTCACTTACTATACATTATTATTTTCTTTTCTTTTTGCATCACATTTTGCATAAAACTCGTGACTCCCTCGAGGTCTCGACTCGGGTTTTGCAATCAATGTGATAATTTCGACCAAGCCTCGACGGAACATGCCGACCCTCCTGATATTCAAGTTTAGACTTTAGGATTTGCATTCATATAGATACATCCGAACGCGATAGAACGTAGGGTTAAATTAGGAAATTTTGATTAAACCTCGTAACTAGCCTCGGTTAGGTTGAAAGGGTGCCTTAAGCGCAAGCCTTTGCCTTCCCTTTCTTCAAATGTATCTCCCGGACCTTTTTCTTTCGTTTTTCGTAGACCGGAGTCAGAAAAGGATTTTAAATAATTTTATAAATTTTTTATTTTAGTTTTGTTAAACAATTTTTGGGTGACTTGGTACACCCTAACTCAGTACAAAGTGGCGACTCCATTTTCTTTTAAAATAAAACCTTTTTCAAAAAAATCAATTGGCCAAAACTGTTGCATTTTTTGTCTCGACCTTACTTTCTTTTAAAATACCATTTTTTCTAAAAATACATTTTTTAACTAAAAACTCGATTTTTATCACACACGCACCATTTTTCCAAAATCCATCTTTTCAAAAGGGATCTCAGACCGGACCGTCCTTTTCGGGACGCGACAGTCAACGACCCCACCCCCACCCTCGTTTACTTATGATTTTTAGGACGTGACAGGATTTTGGCGACTTCACTAGGGATCACTAGTGAGTCCGAGCACCAGGCTTAATCATCTTTTCCTCCTTTAACCCTTTATTCCATCACGTTTGGATGTTAGGATTGCATTTTTCTTTTTTAGGTTTTTAGGTTTTTCTTTTGCATCTCACACACTATTCGTTTCTCTGTTGCTTATGTGATGTATGTATGATTTATTTACTTTTGCTTTATTCGACCACGCTTGCATTTGGGGAGGGGATCAGTCACTCTTAGAGCCCTTGCTTTATCATTCCCTCCTCTCATAAGGAGCACTTCATACGTGCATTCAATGTTTTTTACCCTTTTTCTCTTTTTTGTGGTTGCCACCCACCCATCCCTTTACGACTAGGATCGATTGCCTAGACATGCGGCCATTGCATTCGTGCATGTAGCGGTGTCTAGGGGATCACTCGAACCACTGATCGGAACCTGTGGAATTGATGGACTTGTTGCTTTTTGGATCCCTCAGTCTGAAGGTTCAGGAACCGAAGCATTGTCAAGTCTAGATGCATTAGTGAGCCCAACCCCATGCATCCATGTAGACTAACCTAGGGTAGAGTCAGCCTTACCCTGTCAGGTACACTAAGGCACCAGAGGAGGGAACCAACCTTCTTTATTTTTCTTGTTATGCCATTTACTGTTATCTATGCGTATTATTTGTTTTTGCCAATGTGTTATGTGTTATTTGTTAAATAAACTAACACAATTTCTTTCTTATTTTGATTGCATTCACAACCATAGAATAAAGAGCCCTGGCATGGTGCTCTCGTAGGAAGCTAACCTTCTTTTGGCATGTTTAAATTTCATTTTGATAATTAATTTTTTCGAGAAAGATGGAAATAAAATTTCATAAATTTTTGCGAATTGCAATTTGTTATAAATACCCAAGGGATCAACATTGTGAATTTCTTAAAAATTCTGAAAATTCGATTTTTCGTCTTGTATATTCTTGAATAAAAATTGTAGTTTTTAAATCCTTAGTTTTTAAATCCTTTTCAATAATTACTCATTCTTGTTGTACTTATCAGTTTTATTCGAACCAAATTTTCTTAGAGTCAACAAATGCACTTAAGTGGTCAAATTTTTGCACAGTTTGCATTTATCCTTTTTTTAATGAAATTAATGTGTCATTTTTGCCGTATCCCCCACCCTCCCATCCCACATTACACAAAAAGTGATTTTAGCACATATTTCATTTGACTTTAATAAACTGGCATTTTGACTTGTACATTTCTAGATAAAGTCTTGACTTTTGTTTTCTTTCAATACTGTGTCTCATAAGCTCATAAAAGCTCTATTTTTTTATCAAGCAAATATATTTGAAACCAATAATTTCTTTTGAACAGTTCATGGTACATTTTTCTCAAAGAAATTCTGCAAATTTTGCATTATTGTATATTTTAAACCGCTTTAATAAACTGACATCATGCATAAACCCTAGAGAGAATGCCATTTCGGGAATCCCATGATAGGAAAGCCATCCTTTTGTCTTGGATACTTAACCTTGAAAGACATGCATGTTTATATTTTCAGTTAATCCTGGCGGGTGAGACCCTAGTTAAGGTAATACGAGCATAATGGAGGCATCTCTTCCTGGTGGATCTGGCCCATCTACGATTAAAAAGAGGGGGTCTCACCCTAAAGGATTACATTTCATGCTAGGCCTACCCTTGGCATAAAAAGGGCTCCCCCTAGGACATGCATCCATTTTTGTTTTTATTTATACTAATTTTTATTTTTTCATTTTTACAGGTCCTCAAACAGAGGCGGTAAAATGAGAAAGACATTTGATATGTTTTTGGTATTACGTTCGAGTACTTTTAAATTATGGTCCAATTTCAAATAAACCGTCACATGCTCGAGACCCATAAGGCCATAAAAAACATGAGGGCTCTTTTGAATTATTTGAAGGATCATGGACGACTGATTTTTTAAGAATTGATAGTATCTAGAACCTAGATAAATGAGTTTGGTTAGGATAAGCAATGTGATAAATGAAATTGTATTTCATAGCTGGATAATTGTAACAAGAATAGAAATAATTTGGATGCTAATAATTGTACTCCTTCTGTAAATTTAAGATTGCCTTGTGTCCAAATTTTTTTCTTAGATGAAGCGTTCAATAATTTGCTTTCTCAAATTTGTTTATGATATTTGATTTTTCCTTCATGACTTGTATTTAGCTTCTGAAATTTTTTTTTTCAAATCTTTTGTTATATTGAGCAAATAATTCTTTGAGGAGGCCTCAAAATAAATCACATTTTTCTCCAAGCCTAATTTTAGGTTTGTGTAATTGTAAAGTTTTCTCTTTTGATGAGTTAATTAAAAAAAATGTTGTATATTAATGCCTATGGTCTTTGGATGTCATCTAACTTGAAATAAATGATTGTTACTTTGATATATCTCCGGATTCCAAAATAACACAAGTCGTTAATGAGGAGCTAGAATGACACCGAAGAGGAATTTGGACTTTGTGTTAAGGATTCTGAATGGTACAAAAGGAAAATCCACGCTTAATTTGGAAGAGGTAGAAACCACGAACATTGATACCAAGACATCAATCAGGGAGTTAAGTCAAAATGCACTTTTGCTCTGAAGATTTGCAAAATGTCAAGCCAATTTGGATGTATGTTTGGACGATTCAAGCACAATAAAAGAACAAACATGCTGTAGACACCAAATTTTGACACACTATTTATTTTCACACACTGGGGGGCATGTTTGCGATTTTTGGGATAAATTTTAATTTTTAATTTTTAATTTTCAATAATCCGGGGGGGCAAAATAGTAATTTTATCTGTAAATACTTTTCTACCAGCTTTTGGGGGTTTTAAATTCATATTTTTACTTTTATGTGAATTTGTTAATTTTTTATGATTTTTCTGGATTTAAATTGATATTCTTTATATTTTTACCAGCATAAGGGCAAAACGGTAATTTCGCCTCGCGAATGCCATTTTAGCTCATTTTAAGTTCCAAATTCATTTTTCAAATTCTTGAGGCATGTTTCTGAATTTTCTTAATTTTTTTAAGAGACGATAACTATTTTTCTGCAAATTTTCATTGCTCAAGGGCAAAATCGTCATTTTACAAATTAAATTCGTTTTTGTCAAATTTTGAGTCGAAAAGGCATTTTCCAGTGTTTTAAGATTATTTTTAATTTTTGGTAATTTTTTGAGGCCAATAGCTATTTTTTCTCGAATTTTCATTGCTCAAGGGCAAAATCGTCATTTTACAGATTAAATTCATTTTTGTCAAATTTTGAGTTGAAAAGGCATTTTCCAGTGTTTTAAGATTATTTTTAATTTTTGGTAATTTTTTGATGTCAATAGCTATTTTTTCTCCAATTTTCATTGCTCAAGGGCAAAATCGTCATTTTACAGATTAAATTCATTTTTGTCAAATTTTGAGTCGAAAAGGCATTTTCCAGTGTTTTAAGATTATTTTTAATTTTTGGTAATTTTTTGAGATCAATAGCTATTTTTCCTCGAATTTTCATTGCCCAAAGGCAAAATCGTCATTTTACAGATTAAATTCATTTTTTGTCAAATTTTGAGTCGTAAATACATTTTCTGGTGTTTTAAGCTTACTCTTATTTTTTGGTAATTTTTTGATGTTAATAGCTATTTTTCTGTGAATTTTTGTCATCCAAAGGCAAAATTATCATTTCACATCCCAAACTCATTTTTTACCAATTTTTGGGTTCCAAATTCGTTTTTAGATTTTAAGCACTAAGTTTCTAACTTTTTTAGGGTGAATTTTTATTAAAAAATTTGTTATTTACATTTTTCTTAATTTTATTATTATCTTTTGTAAGAGAAAATAGATTTTTAAAGATAAAACTATAATTTTTGTAGTCAAGGGCATTTTGATCTTTTAGCCCTTTCTTGGAGGTTAAGACTTGTGCAGTATAAATACCCCCCTTAAGGATTTAAGAAAAAAGGAAGAAAAAGAAAAAACCTAAAACACTTTTGCTTTTGTAGTTTTTAGAATCAAACACACACATTTTTCACCTTAAAAAACACACACGCTCCACTTTTTCTATTCCCGGTTATTGTTCATCGGATCACTGTTCATCTTCTTCGGTCTCAGATTTTTACTGTTCATCTTGTGACAGCCCCACCTTACCCAGAGGCGCACCAAAGGGCTTAGCGGACTGCCTGCCTGGCTCTCGCCAGGACTCGATTCGAGCACGCACTAAAAATTTGCAATTCGGAAAATAAAACTCGTAGATACCAACTGTGACAGTTCTCAGGGTCACATAATATTCAAAACTTAAAAGTAAAAGTACGGGTTTCACAGGTTACATTATATACATTCACTACTACAATAATATATCAAGTAGTTTCTATCAAAATCCTACCAAAATCTACCCTTGAATCCTCACCACCGGCTTTGGAGATAGGAGCCTGTTAAGGAAAACAAATAACAAAGAGTGAGCTATAATAGCTCAGTGAGGTTCCCACACATGCAGATACGGAGGCAAACCAAGAGAGAATAAGTAAGCAAATAACATGTGTCACAAAATCACATAGGAAAATAATTAAATAAATAATTATTTAAACAAGGGAGGATACGTTCCAATCACGAGAGCAAGTACTGATCGTATGACCATGATAGTGAGAGTGGATTGCCGGTTAAACCTGCATTTTCAAGCAAAAGCCCTATCCGCCATTCACCTTATATCCTCCTGGAGTACCGTCCGACCCATCCAGGGTGAGATCTCACCCCGAAGGGCAACAAGCAAGAAGGTTCAGTCCGGAGTTGGCCTCTTTGAGGATTCACAACTCAAGGAAAAGAACCACAAGCCCTAAAACACCCAGCACCTTATATCCTCCTTTGTACCCTCCTGCCTGACTAACCGCGGCATAACCACGGAAGTCTAGGCAACAAGTTAATGTAGTCAAAAATTCACAAACAATTATATTCACATCAGATAGAAATTGTGCATGTAACAAACCATGGGGTAAGTGCGATAAAGTACACACTTTCCCTTCATATAATACATTGTGACAATTCATGAATATCAAGAACACATAGCACGTTGTGACAAGTCACGAGCATCAAGTATAAATAAGATCACATTTTGAACATGCATTATGATTATGTGAAGAAACACTCATAAACAAAAGCAAAGGAACACTCACATGCACAAGTAAAGGGACACTCACCTGGAACGCTTAAGAAAAGATTTCGTAATATGATTGCGTTTCACTTCAGGATCCTGAAATTTATAAGAAAATAATCTAATGAAAACTCAATTTAAACCCTAATCAACTTAGAAAGAAAATTCAAGAAAAACCCCATTAAATTCTAGGGTTTTAGTTCTAGGGTTTAGGGTTTAGGGTTTAGGGTCTAGGGTTTAGGGTTTAGGGTTTAGGGTTTAGGGTTTACCCTAGGGTTTTCTAACAAAATTTTGGCATTATTTCCCCTTAATTTTTGGCCATCCAAATTTGTTTTCCACCAAGATTTCAATCATCAAACCCATAATTCAACAAGTTCTAACTTCTTAGTTCAATCCAAGCTCAAATTCAATCAAAATTCCACTAAATTTCAAGAATTAAACTCCAAGAATCATTATCCAAATCCGCACAGGGTTGGTTTTCAGCCAACTTCAGGTCATTATTGTGGTCAATACGTCCAGAACTAAGGGATTCTAATTACATGGTCTTAAAGTACGTTTATAGGTCTACAACTTTCATGAAGATCATCAATCCAAATTCCAACTAGAACAGGTTCGAAATCAGCCCTCAAGTTGGCTCATCATCAAAACTGTTTTCCGCAGAATCAAATTTTCAGCCAACTTTGCAAACTTTCTGCGATTAATACCTAATGAACCACAGTGCAAGCCTTATACCGTTGGAAAGCCCTATCAATCTAGTTTCCAAAACAACAAGAATCACTCAAATCCAAGTTATCTACATCAAGTTATGAACGTTTTACTAAAACTGGTCCAGCATGACTGTTAATGTAACACTTGAACAAAACCCTAATTAAAGCTTAAATAAAACTTAGATAAACTTGAAATTAATAACAAAATTCCATGGTACATACCTTAAACAAGCTGAGAACCTTGCTTAGGAAGAAGAAAAGCTCACTTCTATGGTGGAATTTGTCTAAAATTGAAGAGAGAGCTCCAAGAAAATGAAGAACAAGGGAGGGTAGAGAGAGGGCAGCTAAATTCGTCCAAGAGGGAGATAGAAAATGGAAGAGAATTCAGTCAAGAAGGTATAAAAGAAGTAAAAGAATAATGGAAGGAAGTGCAACCAATTAGAGCTAAACAAGAGTCAAGTTAGGTTTAGATATTTTGGCAAAATAGGTGCTAGTTGGTTAAATATAATTGGTACAAATTTTAAAGCAAAAAGAGAGGAAGAAAAGAGAGAGAGAGGGCCGGCCATATGGTGGAGAAAAGACAAGGGTTTAAGTGAAACTTTTAGGTTAATTTTTTTGTGCTAAAGTTCAATTAGTCAAAAGGCTTAATAATGGTAGAGTTGGTTAGTCAAAATTACACACTATTGTAAACTAATAGACCAATAAAATTAACCCAAGTTTGGTACTTAGGTGTACCACTTAATCATGAAGAAAATCTCATTTAGTTAACCTAACTAACTTAGGTAATCTTCCAACTAATAAAGCAAGGATTAACACTTAACCCTAAGTAAAAGAAATCTCCTTATAATGCACTTTGATTTCCCTCTTCTTCTTTTTTTTTTTTTTTTCCTTTCTCATTCATTTTTTTTTCTACTAATAAACATAACATAACTCAAATAATCTTTTTAGTGCAAATTTCCGGGGCATCACACATCTGGCTTCTCCATTTCTATCGTTCATCTGGCTTATCTAATAAGCAGGTAATTTCATAGCTTTTTGTTTTTTTATTGTTGGTTTTCTTTATGTGTTTTTAGTTTGATTGATTAGTGATTTTGTTAATTGATTCAATCTATATCAAAACCTGTCTGTAAATTTGCAATTTTTGTCTAAAGATTGAACTTTTTTTTTTGGGCCCAGATTTTTCTGGGTTTTATCTTTCCGGACGTTTATCTCTCTCTCTCTCTCTCTCTCTCTCTCTCTCTCTCTCTGCCAATCCAATAGCTCCTCCCACCACCACTGCTCCACCGCCTCCACCACCTCAGCCAAACAACCTCATCCCAGCTACCAATCGACTACCAAAGCTCCCTCTACTCCATGGTTTCAAACACAAAATTCACAAGAAAACAGACCATAACTGACAACCACCAATCCATCACCAATTCAATCTGAAATTAGCAAAAACCAATTCTCCTAGTCAACCCCAGACCCATCAATCCAGCCCCCACCTGCAAGAAAAGCATTAGTTTCAGATATCAGTAACCCAATAGCCTTCCACCGCAGCAATAATCACTGCAAATCAGCCAATTCACATCCTCTCGTTACTGAATCCCCATTACAGCCATATCAATTACAAGCATCCCTCACACTCAAACGCACATACACTCGCACAAACACATAATCAGGTACACACGAGCATCACGCAACTCATACTCACAATCAGTAAGCAGATGTACGCACCACATACACATACACGCACACAAAAACACACATTCAAAGCACACATAATCATCATCTTCTCACACAGCAACACACACGGCACACACACATACAGATTCACAAACGTAGAACACATCAAATTCACCCATCGAACAGCCAAAATTCAAATTCAATACATCACCATAGCCTCCACCATTGACAACCTGTAAGAAGGATAAACAAACCCATATACACTCGCACAGACACAGACACATTACACATCCTCACCCCAGAATCCCTTACAGAAAACATCGAAACCAGCGACAAAAATCACGCCACCATCATCTCCGCCGTCCCATCCCCAAATTCACAAATGCCAAACACCACTGATTCCACCATTAGCTCCCTCAAGGCCTGCAAAAATCCAATCAAATAATCCAATTCTAGCTTACTAACCCCAAGACCACTGGACGGTCCCCTTCTACCATCGGCAATTGACACCTCCTCCCCTCCCAATTGACAAACCACTTTCACTCAGCCCAAGCAGCCCATGAATCACCAAAACCAGATACACCACTGTGAGAGTGGCAGCTAGCAGCGGTGTTGTGGTCACACATCTACACACGCTGCTGCCCCTTCCCTCTTTCTGACTCAAGTCCATCACATGTGCCACGATTCTCCCCCAAATCTGGAAGCGTTCGATTGAAGAGAGGGAGGAGATTAGAGAAATGAGTGAGATAGGGCTGAGAGTATAGAGGCGGAGAGAATTGCTAGGGAGTGAGAAGACCAGAGAGCAGACCGAGTGGGAAGAGAGAAATGGATTCGGAGGAGGAATCAGAGAGAATAAAGAGACGGCTGAGAAGGGAAAGAAGGAAAGAGAGAAAATCAGTAGAAAGAAGACAACATAGAGAGATTAAATGGGAAAGTAGAGAAGAGAAATTGTAAAGAAGAGGGACACAGAGAGAGAGCTGGGAATTGAGAAAGCAGAGAGTGAAAGGCCGAGTGAGAAATAGAAAGAAAAGAATAGAAGAATGGAAGAAAGAGGGAAGAAAAGAAATCAGATGGAAGAGAACTGGAAAGTAAGAGATGCGAGAGAGAGAGAAAGTGAGCCAAGAAAAAGAGGAGAGTGGGCGAGAAAAGCTGAAGAAGAATGAAGAAGGGGGCGGGGGGGAAAGCAGTGAAGAAAATCGATAATGAGAATTGGGTCTTTGGGGAAGATGATCTTTTATTTTGATTGTTTTGTTTTGTTTGTTTGTTTCTTTTAGTTTTAAAGTTTTATTAAGTTAATGGTTCAGTTTAGTCTTTTATTTTATTTTATTTTATTTATTTTCATTCAATTTTATTTAATTTAGTACATGCTGTAAATTAAATATATTAGTCTAGTTTCATTTAATGATTAAGTTAATTAATCACAGTAATTGAGTTAATTAAGCTGGACATTTAAATTAGTTTATTTAATTTAGTTTGACATTTTTTTTATTATTGTTATTGTTATAAAATAATTGTTCAAATGTCACTCCCTTGGATTTTTGAGTAGTATTAATATGCCCCTCAATATTTTGTACTACTGCATTCTAGTAACCAAAATTATAGACTGATCCAATTTAGATTTATTACCATTCAATTAGGTCCCCCACTTACATGATTGTCCCCCATATTTGTAGAAATTCATATTTTGTCCCCTACCCTACTTGTTTTTAATTTATAATTATTCCCCATGTTTACTTGAATTTATTATTTGGTCCCTAGATTCGTTTTTATTCGTTTTTTTTAAGCCTTTAGTTTCATAGAATTTATATTTTATCCCAATTTGTCAATAGTTATATATTTTAGGTTTTATTTGATTATACCGAGGTACCTTGACTCGTTTGTTCATTTTGAGTAGCATTAGTACCGGGTCTTCAAAGAGGTATCCCGATTTCTCATTATTTTTCCTTTATGTGCTCCAACGTGCTCTAATGTGATATTTTATGCATTTTTATGCATTTCTTATTTGATGCACCTTTTTGCGTATTTATTTATTTTGTGTTATTTAATTTTAAATTTTATTATTTTGACGAAAAAATGTAATATTTTTGTATTTAGCTAGTCAATGTAATAGTTAGATTATTTTTCTCATATTTTAGCATAAATTGTGTAATTAGATAGAAAGTGTAATAGATAGGGTATTTTTAATTTTCCCCTCCTTTAAATTGTAAACCAAGCCCCCTGGTGTAATAGTTAGGGTTTATTTGCTTTTGCGTGCTTATGTGTTTATTTGTTTTACCGCTTTTATTAGGATATTTGCATCTAGAATATTATGCTTATGTGTTATCTGCTCCTATGTGATCTTTTATGTTTTTATATGTTTAATTTGTTTCTAATTCATGCTTTAATGTTTAATTCATAATTTATGGTATTTCGTCACCACACTAGTCCAACGCTAGTTGTGGCTTCATTCGTCTCCCGCTAGTCCAACGCTAGTGGGATTTTTAGAACGGGCTTGCCCAATGCTAGACCCTTAGGACATTTTAGTGTTAGGAACACTCGTGTACATTTTTACATCCCACTTCACACTTTTAGTTTTCTTTTCATTTGGCATGATTTTATTATTACTATTATTATTATTTATCATTATTATTATTATTATTGACACGTTTTTAAAATGCATGACATCTAGGTTGCATCTCACTTAGAAATTAGGACATTTGTGTGATTTCGACTAGAAATAGTCGTCTACTCACGTGGGAAGCGGTGGCGTACAGGCCGTTTCCCCCTCCGTGAGTAGAAATATTCAGTCACGAGTTATTAGTCCCCCGTACCCGTCATGTTGCATTCCCACTTTCTTCGATCACTTACTATATATTATTATTTCTTTCTTTTGCATTCATTTTGCATTCACACTCGTGACTCCCTCGAGGTCTCGACTCGGGTTTCGCAATTAATGCGATAATTCCGACCAAGTCTCGACGGAACATTCCGACCCTCTCGATATTCACATTTAGACTTAGGATTTGCATTCATTTAGATACATCCAAAACGCGATAGAATCTAGGGTTAATGTAGGAAAATTTGATTAAACCTCGCAACTAGCCTCAGCTAGGTTGAAAGGGTGCCTTAGGCGCAAGCCTTTGCCTTCCCTTTCTTCAAATGTGACTCCCGGACCCTTTTCTCTCGTTTTTCGTAGATCGGAGTCGAAAAAGGGTTTTAAATGATTATTCTAAAAATTTTACTTTTTGTTTTGCTTAAACAATTTTTTCGGGTGACTTGGTACACCCTAACTCAATACCAAGTGGCGACTCCATTTTAAAAATAAAACCCTTTTTCAAAAAATTATTTGGCCAAACCTGTCGCACTTTTAGTCCCGGCCTTGTTTTCTTTTAAAATATCATTTTTCTTAAAATACACTTTTTTACTAAAATTTGATTTTTCACACACGCGCACGGTTTTTCCCAAAACTTGCTTTGTTAAAAAGGGTCTCGGACCGGACCGTCCTTTTCGGGACGCGACAGGCAGCGACCCCACATACACCCTTTTTACTTGCCAACGATTTTTTAGGATGCGACAGGATTTTGGCGACTCCACTGGGGATCACTAGTGAGTCCGAGCACTAGGCTTAATCATCTTTTCCTTATTTAACCCTTTATTCTATTGCATTTGGATGTTAGGATTGCATTTTTCTTTTTAGGTTTTTAGGTTTTTTTCTTTTGCATCTCACACACTCCTCGTCTCTCCGTTACTTATGTGATGTATATATGAATTATTTACTTTTGCTTTATTCGACCGCGCTTGCATTTGGGGAAGGGGGTCAGTCACCTTTAGAGCCCACGCGTGATATCTCATAAGGAGCACTCCATACGTACATTCGATATTTTTACCCTTTTTTCTCTTTTTGGTGGTTGCCACCCACCCATCCCTTTAGAACTAGGATCGATCTGCCTAGACATGCAGCCATCGCATTCGTGCATGTAGCGGTGTCTAGGGGATCACTCGAGCCACCGACCAAGGGATTTGGGATTGATGACCCTTACCCTTAGGTCTGAAGGCTTGGGAACCGATAGCCTAATTGAGTCTAGATGCATTAGTGAGCCCAACCTCATGCATCCATGTAGAATAACTAGGGTAGAGTCAGCCTTACCCTGTCAGGTACACCAGGCACAAGAGGAGGGAACCAACCTCCTTTATTTTTCTTGTTATGCCATTAACTATTGTCTGTGTGTATTATTTGTTTTTGCCAATGTGTTATGTGTTATTGAATAAACTAACACAATTTCTTTCTTATTTTGATTGCATTCACAACCATAGAATAAAGAGCCCTGGCATGGTGCTCTCATAGGAAGCTAACCCTCTTTTGGCACGTTTAAATTTCGTTTTCATAATTAATTTCTTCAAGAAAGATGGAAACGCAATTTCATAAATTTTTTATAAATTGCATTTTGTAATAAATCCAAGGGATCAATCATTGTGAATTTCTTAAAAATCCTGAAAATTCGATTTTTCGTCTTGTATATTCTTGAATAAAATTGTAGTTTTTTTTTTTAAAATCCTTAGTTTTTAAATCTTTTTCAAGGATTATTCATTCTTGTTGTACTTGTCAGTTTTATTCGAACCAATTTTTCTTAGAGTCAATAAATGCATGCGGGTGGTCAAATTTTTTTTTTAGCACAGCTTGTATTTATCCTTTTTCAAAAATTAATGTGTCATTTTTGCTGTATCCCCCGCCCTCCCGTCCCACATTACACAAAAGGTGATTTTAGCACATATTTCATTTGACTATAATAAACTGACATTTTGACTTGTATATTTCTAAATAAAGTCATGATCTTTATTTTCTTTCAATGTTGTATCCCACAACCCCATAAAAACTCGATTTTTCAATCAAATAAATTTTAAGTTAATAATCCTTCGTACAATTCATGGTCCATCTTTCTCGAAGAAATTCAACATTATTTTTCAAATTTTGCATTTTTGACCTGCTTTAATAAATTGGCATCATGCATAAACCCTAGAGGGAATGCCATTTTGGGATCCCATGATAGGAAAGCCGCCCTTTTGTCTTGGGTACTTAACCCTAAAAAGACATGCACGTTTATATTTCAGTACCATCCTGGCGGGTGAGACCCTAGGTAAGGTAGTATGAGCAAAACAGAAGCATTTGCTTCTCGATGAATATGGCGTGTTTTTCACTAGAAAAGGGGGGTCTCACCCTAAAGGATTGCATTTCATGCTAGGCCTACCCTTGGCACAATAAGGGCACTTCTTAGGACATGCATCCGAATTGTTCATACATTTACTAACTCCAATCTTTTTCTTTTTCTTTTTCTTTCTCAGAGTAAAATAAGGCAGTGTTATGCAAAATAAACACCTGAATCATGTTCTTTCAATTCCCATCTTTCAGGTACAGTAAATCATAGCTTCTTTTCATCGAAGCCCCATTTACACGCGGTCCCGTGCCAAGCTACTGCATATAAACATGAGTAACCATCCGGATTCTTCCGAAGTGCCAACAGGGAATCAGGCATCTGAACTGACTGCGCTAAGGGCACAAATGAATGAAATGTTAACCAAGATGAATGACATGACTCACGAGGTGTCCTCACATAGCCAAATCATTGCCCACTTCATAAGCAATATGAACAACAATGGTTCCACCTCGAACGTACCACCCGCTCGAGAAACTCTAGCACACGCAACCCAATGCAAGTAGAAGCACCCCTGGTACGAACAACAATGACCCTAGTTGTCCAGATACAAGTCTCATCTCTGAATACCCAAGACACTCAAATCCACCCCCACCTACTCAAAATCCTCAAGTGCCTATTCATATTCCATCCAGCCCTAGAAACACTCAAAATGCTCCGAACCAACCTTACTACCCGCAGCAAGCAACTCAATTCACCCAAAACACTCAGCCACTACTGGCTCTTAATCCAAGTAGTTTGTGCTCGATACTGGGTATCAGGAGGGGAGTAGAGATGGAACCTTTTGCTAGGGAAGAGAATCCCTCTATGACTGATAAGACATTATTGAAGAGATTGGACAGATTTGATGATTTCATCAAAGAAGTCAGGGATTTGACAAGATACTGGTAGATTAGATTACGAGGATTTCTGCATGTTCTCAAATACTCAATTGCCACCGAAATTCAAAGTGCCTGAAGTTTTCCTAAGTACAATGGTAGTGGGGACCCTGTGGTGCACCTCAAAATGTTCTGTAACAAACTTGGGAGACCAACGGAAGATGACAAGTTGCCCATGAGACTTTTTGGAGAGAGTTTGGAGAAAGATGCATTAGAGTGGTATTTGAAATTGGACTTCTCAAAGATCCGAAACTGGACTGACCTTTCACGGGCTTTCATCAAGCAGTATGAATTTAACTGTGACCTAGTACCTGACAGATTTGCTCTGGTAGAGTTAAAGAAGAAACCCTCAGAGAGCTATGTAACTTACGGTCAAAGGTGGCGAAGTGTGGCAGCCAAAGTAAGTCCACCAATTGATGAGAACGAAATGGTTAAATTGTTCATAGACGCCCAAGATCCACCGTATTACCAAGCCATTGTGGGCTCTATCGGAAAAACCTTTGCTCAAGGTCATAGAACAGGCAGAAGCCTATTGAGAGAGGAGTGAAAAAAGGAAAAGTAGTAGACATGGCTGCCATGAAACTGCAAGTGGAAAATTTACAGAACAACAACCATTTGAAGAAAGCGGCTGGAAAGAAAGCCGAACCGAAGGAAGGGGAATCAATTTTTGTACTAAATCAAGGCCCCAGACTCAGACCCAGATTCCAAACCCACACGAACTACCATGCCAATTATCTGCAGTACTCTTCACCAGCACATGTTTTGTCCTACTTTTCCACCGTGCCCTCAACCAATTTTTACACTCAAGCCCAACCGATGAATATGCCGCCATTTCTTCCAAATGCTCGACCTACCTTTCAAAATTTTCAACCCGCACCACCAACTAACCTACGTCCCCCATTTCAGCCCCGCCCAAGACCTATTTCACTCTAACACCTATGTTCCACCTACCCAACATCAAGCACTTGTTGGTCAAGCCAACCAACCGCGAAAATGCTACAGAGACTTCACTCCTCTTGGTCGCCCTGCTGATCAAATATATGAGCAATTGAAAGTAGCAGGCAAGCTTGGCACCATACCAGAGAAAACTTTCCCCAATGGGCTACCTCGTGGCTATGACCCTCAAGCTATTTGTGATTATCATTCAGGAAGCCCAGGGCATACTACGGCCAACTGTTGGGACTTGAAGCATAAGATCCAAGACATGATTGATGATGGAGAAATCGTGTTGAGGAGAGGGGGAAGACAGGGCCCTAATGTCGACAATAATCCTTTGCCTCAACACGAACCTACTGTTGGGATGATAGCACTAGATGAGAAACTCAAGGTTGGGGGGACATCCGATAATACTGGTTTCAAGGTCATTGATGAAGGAGCACTGAACGACTGGACAGCTGAGTGACGGTGAATTTAGAATTGCCTTTGTTTCTAAATTCATTTCCAGATAGAGCCCTGGAATGGATTTCTTTCTTCAATGGTCTTGGTGTCTGGCTCATATCCTATTTTTCTTTTATTTCATGAGTCGTAAATCTTATTTACTTTTAAGTAAAATGTTTTGTTTTAAACTTGAACTACGTTTACTGCTTTCCAAAGGCTGGTGCCATTAGGTGTTTGTAAATACTTTCTTTTCAAGAAAATGCAAGTTTGAGTTCAATGAAATGAAAGTTTTTTCATTTGATGCAATTGTTTCTATATTTTTCATTTTTTTTCTTTCATCAAGTGGTCGAAATAAATGCCGATGATTTTGGATGTCACCTCATATGAAGCTGATGATTGCCATTTCGATATATCTACTGGATTCTAATAAGACAAAATTGTCAATGAAGAATCAGAGATGACGCTGAAAAGGAACATGAATTCCGTATTAAGGAGTTTGAATGGTACAAAGAGAGTTCAGGCTTAGATCAGAAGTTATAAACATTGGCGTCGAGACATAGGTTAAGCAGTTAGGTCAGGATGTACTTCCACTTTGAAAACTTTGAAAATGTTGAACAAATTCACAACTGCGTGACCGGAGGAAGTCGAGCACATCAAAAGGAATAAACATACAAAGGATACGACTTCAACCATTGCACAAGGGGAGTTTTTATTGTTCCATGTCCACAATTTCTCATTCACCTTTGGAATGTGTTGTGTAAGTTATTGTGAGGTTAAGATATGGGATGCCCTATGCTTGTGAATTATACCTTGCAATCTTGATGCTTGTCTAATTTTCCTACCGTTGAAGTTACATTATGTGCTTTGGCAAATATTTTCTTCAAGTACTAAGAAATAATTATTATGTAGTTTGGATTTTTGTTCTTATAGAAAGTATGTCTTGTAAAGTGGTAGGAATTATGTCTAAATTTTGCACGTTTGATGAAAATTTCTCTTCTTTACTTAAAATTCACATGTTAAACGCTGATTATGATCAATTAGTGCATTCATGTAATATGTGTTCTCACATCTGTCATGAGGGATTTTTATAAAAAAAAAAAGAGAAAAGAAAATGAAAAAAAAGAAAGAAAGAAAAAAGAAGAAATAATGTAGTCTTTCTACTCCAATGGTTCTCGTGCTTAGTAATCGGGAGTCTTCATCAAAATGTCAACTTTCGCATTAAACGGTACTTGAATTATGAGTAATGCATTGCAAATTCGAGTAAGTAAATTAGTTGAGTAATCAGGGATCTTCATCCAACTAATGTCGATTCTTGCGTAAAAAGGCAGTTTTACTTCTCAAATACAGTTTTCTGCTATTGGCTTTAAGATCGAGATGTTGAGTAACCGGGAAGCCTTCATAACCAATATTCGGTTTTCGCATCAAAAGACACTCTCGTATTTTGAGTGACTTAGGTCACTAGAATAAAAATCTCTCCTCATGTGAAAAATGAAATTGATTATAGACATGTGATGTTCTCTGATTGATCGTATGATTCGTTTATTTGTGAAATTTAGTAAGGTGAAGAAATTAAGTTGAACTTGCTTAATTGTGATATAATTCCTTCTCCTTTGCTTGATATTATGAGTATTAAAGACAAGATGATAAATTGCATAATGGTTATTTACTCAGTTTAGAGGAAATACATTTTAGAACGCACATAGTATGATTTCAATGCTTGAATCATTAGTTGAGCTCGCACTTTTCAAATAGTTGAGAACCAGTGATGATTCAAATGTGGGGGAATTGACAAATGTCAAAATGATGCATTCTAGCATATTGGCAGATGATGTTAATATATCTATCCCAAATCAACAATGGAAGATTGCCTTACTGATACCAAATATTCCTCGAGTGCTAGTTTGTTTAAATGAAAAAGGGAAAGCTCACCTCAGTATTGGACACCATGGCTGATTTTATTTCTTCTTCCTGAAGTCAGTAATCCGAAAGAATCCTATGGTTAAGAGAATGTGACATTTGAAGGCTCACGGATGAGAAAACCAGTATGCCAACATGGAAGTCATTAGGAAGTTGATGACAACAGTTAATCTGAGATTTTTCATCTGCAATGATCAGTTGTGGCAATGTCAGAATTCAAATGGGAATAACATCAAAAGATCAAAAAGTATCTGTTAAACCATTATTCCTAAAATTGACTTTTTTGAAAACATGTTTCATTTAATTGTATTTCATTTAGTCTTTGTGTATTGTTTACTGTACATAATTTCTTTTACATTATTGCATGTGAAGCATTTTTCTGACCAATTCATGTTTTGAAAATTTTGACATTTGCTGTGTTCAAATCTGAATAACAGCAAAGGCAATCCTAAGTTTATCAGAAGTCAGAGAGCATGCATGAATTGAAAGACTGTTTTGAGAGATTTGGATTTGAGTCGTGAATCAGAATTCACTGAATCGAAAACTCGCAGAGAGGTAAGGCAAGAGATTGGTCAGAGACTCAGAATGGCAATACTCATGTTTATATGCAGCTAGCAGAATCAAGGACCGTAAGATGGTGGCATCACTTTTGCAATTGTAGTTGCTGTCTCTTTTGCAGGTGCAATCACATCGTCATCAATGGAGACCTTTATCAAGAATGAAAATTGGGGCAATTTTTTTTAAGATAATGATGATTTGATCAAGAATGCAATTTCATTTCAAAAATCGATTTAAAAAATTGACACTGGGGACAAATTTTATTGGCAAAAATTTGATTTTGAGATTCATTTGTACTTGGGACAAGCTTTTGTAAGGGATGAATTTAAATGAATTTTGACTTCAAATGGATTTGATGCCGTACACTGGGGCAAAATTTTTTGAAAATTTGGTTTTGAGATAATTGACAATTGTTCTAAGTTTTTCACGTGTCTCAAATTTCTTTATGCATTTTTTTCAATAGCCTGGATCTCATTTTGTTCATTTTAGTCTGGCGCATTTTGTTCATCAATTTAGGATCATGCATTCATGCATTTTGTCTATAGCCTGTGCTATGTCATCATGTCTAAGTCCCAGCTCGTTTGTTGGGCCCTAACTCGTCCGTTGGGTTTATTTTTCTGCTTAAGTCCCAGCTCGTCCGTTGAGCCCCAACTCGTCCGTTGGATTTACTTTTCTGCTTAAATTCCAACTCGTCCGTTGGGCCCCATCTCGTCCGTTGGGTTTACTTTCTGCTTAAGTCCCGACTCGTTGTTGGGTTTTAAATTGCTATTTAAGCTTAAACTCTGCATTTTTATTTTTTTATATCATGCATTCATTTTCTCAGTCCATACCCCATTAGCATGTTTTACTTTTCTCAATTTGCATTCATTTAGAAATCATCTTACATTGTCTTACATTTGTCTAGCATACTGCCCGGTGTTTTAATGTGTTTAATAGTTCGCATATTGTGTTTGCACTTTTTCATTCATTTTTTGTTCGCGGTAGGCTCAATCGTCAGCATTGGGTACCGTCTTCGTTTTCAGTTTGCGGTAGGCTCAATCGTCAGCATTGGGTACCGTCTTTATTTCCAGTTCTCGGTAGGCTCAATCTTTGCATTGAGTACCGATTTTCATTTTCAATTTGCGGTAGGCTCAATCGTCAGCATTGGGTACCGTCTTTATTTCTAGTTCTCGGTAGGCTCAATCTTTGCATTGGGTACCGATGTTTCATTTTTAGTTGCAGTAAGCTCAATCGTCAGCATTGGCTATCGTCTTTATTTCCAGTTCTCGGTAGGCTCAATCATTGCATTGGGTACCGATTTTCATTTTCAGTTTGCGGTAGGCTCAATCGTCAGCATTGGGTACCGTCTTTATTTCCAGTTCTCAGTAGGCTCAATCTTTGCATTGGGTACCGATGTTTCATTTTAGTTGCGGTAGGCTCAATCGTCAGCATTGGGTACCGTCTTTATTTCCAGTTCTCGGTAGGCTCAATCTTTGCATTGGGTACCGATGTTTCATTTTCAGTTGCGGTAGGCTCAATCGTCAGCATTGGGTACCGTCTTTATTTCCAGTTCTCGGTAGGCTCAATCTTTGCATTGGGTACCGATGTTTCATTTTTAGTTGCGGTAGGCTCAATCGTCAGCATTGGGTACCGTCTTTATTTCCAGTTCTCGGTAGGCTCAATCTTTGCATTGGGTACCGATTTTCATTTTCAGTTGCGGTAGGCTCAATCGTCAGCATTGGGTACCGTCTTTATTTCCAGTTCTCGGTAGGCTCAATCTTTGCATTGGGTACCGATGTTTCATTTTTAGTTGCGGTAGGCTCAATCGTTAGCATTGGGTACCGTCTTTATTTCCAGTTCTTGGTAGGCTCAATCTTTGCATTGGGTACCCATTTTCATTTTTAGTTTGCGGTAGGCTCAATCGTTAGCATTGGGTACTGTCTTTATTTCCAATTCTCAGTAGGCTCAATCTTTGCATTGGGTACCGATTTTCATTTTCAATTTGCTTGTAGGCTCAAATCTCGCATTACGTTTTATGATTCCTGGCAGCTCAGGATCATTTATTTATTTTTCAAAGTTGGCAGCCCAAACTTTGCATTCATCAACCTTGGCAGCCCAAGGTCATGTATCCGTCCAAGCAGCTTGGTCGGCATATATCTTTTTACATTTTCAAGTCTGGTAGCCCAGACATTTGCATTTAACTTACTAGTATTTATTTCGTTTAGCAACCTGAACTCATTCTTTTGTCTTTTAGTTTAAGCACTTTGCTTTGTCTTGCAGTCTTGTACCAATTTATATTATCTTTGCTTAGCAATTCGAATGTTGCATTTCTTTCTTTTGATCACACATCTGAACTCTTATGTTACCATTTGTAATTATGTTTCGCATCCACCGTCTACCTGCATCTGAACTACGTTTGACCTGATTCCCTTTACTAGGATACGTAGGCAGCTCCTAGAGAGCTCGGTCACATGTTTATATATTTGTTCTCTGGTCATTAGTTACATCTCATCACATTTTTGTACTATGCATGATTAAGTGTTTTGTTTATAGCAATGTCTGTTTTCATATTTAGGTGAGTCAAAATTTGGTGTTGTCTACGTCTTTGTCTGAAATCTCTGCGAGATTCCCGACAAAGAGGGGCAAACTGTAGACACCAAATTTTGACACACCTATTTATTTTCACACACTGGGGGCATGTTTGCACTTTTTAGGACAAATTTTAAATTTTTAATTAATAATCTCGGGGGGCAAAATAGTAATTTTATCTGTAAATATTTTTCTATCCAGCTTTTGGGGGTTTTAAATTCATATTTTTACTTTTATGTGAATTTGTTAATTTTTATGATTTTTCTGGATTTAAATTGGTATTCTTTATATTTTTACCAGCATAAGGGCAAAATGGTAATTTCGCCTCGCGAATGCCATTTTAGCTCATTTTAAGTTCCAAATTCATTTTTCAAATTCTTGAGGCATGTTTCTAAATTTTCTTAATTTTTTTAGAGACAATAACTATTTTTCTGTAAATTTTCATTACTCAAGGGCAAAATCGTCATTTTACAAATTAAATTCAGTTTTGTCACAATTTTGAGTCGAAAAGGCATTTTCTAGTGTTTTAAGATTATTTTTAATTTTTGGTAATTTTTTGAGCTCAATAGCTATTTTTCTCGGAATTTTCATTGCTCAAGAGCAAAATCGTCATTTTACAGATTAAATTCATTTTGTCACAATTTTGAGTCAAAAAGGCATTTTCCAGTGTTTTAAGATTATTTTAATTTTTGGTAATTTTTTGAGGTCAATAGCTATTTTTTCTCGAATTTTCATTGCTCAAGGGCAAAATCGTCATTTTACGGATTAAATTCATTTTTGTCAAATTTTGAGTCGAAAAGGCATTTTCCAGTGTTTTAAGATTATTTTTAATTTTTGGTAATTTTTTGAGATCAATAGCTATTTTTTCTCGAATTTTCATTGCCCAAGGGCAAAATCGTTATTTTACAGATTAAATTCATTTTTTGTCAAATTTTGAGTCGTAAATACATTTTCTAGTGTTTTAAGCTTACTCTTATTTTTTGGTAATTTTTTCATGTCAATAGCTATTTTTCTGTGAATTTTTGTCATCCAAAGGCAAAATTATCATTTCACATCCCAAACTCATTTTTTACCAATTTTTGGGTTCCAAATTCGTTTTTAGATTTTAAGCACTAAGTTTCTAACTTTTTAAGGGTGAATTTTTATTAACAAATTTGTTATTTACATTTTTCTTAATTTTATTATTATCTTTTGTAAGAGAAAATAGATTTTTAAAGATAAAACTATAATTTTTGTAGTCAAGGCATTTTGGTCTTTTAGCCCTTTCTTGGAGGTTAAGACTTGTGCAGTATAAATACCCCCCTTAAGGATTTAGGAAAAAAGGAAGAAAAAGAAAAAACCTAAAACACTTTTGCTTTTGTAGTTTTTAGAATCAAACACACACATTTTTCACCTTAAAAAACACACACTCCACTTTTTCTATTCCCGGTTACTGTTCATCGGATCACTGTTCATCTTCTTCGGTCTCAGATTTTTACTGTTCATCTGGCTTCTCCATTTCTATCGTTCATCTGGCTTATCTAATAAGCAAGGTAATTTCATAGCTTTTTGTTTTTTTATTGTTGGTTTTCTTTATGTGTTTTTAGTTTGATTGATTAGTGATTTTGTTAATTGATTCAATCTATATCAAAACCTGTCTGTAAATTTGCAATTTTTGTCTAAAGATTGAACTTTTTTTTTGGGCATAGATTTTTCTGGGTTTTATCTTTCTGGATATTTATCTCTCTCTCTCTCTCTCTCTCTCTCTCTCTCTCTCTCTCTGCCAATCCAATAGCTCCTCCAACCACCACTGCTCCACCGCCTCTACCACCTCAGCCAAACAACCTCATCCTAGCTACCAATCGACTACCAAAGCTCCCTCTGCTCCATGGTTTCAAACACAAAATTCACAAGAAAACAGACCATAACTGACAACCACCAATCCATCACCAATTCAATCTGAAATTAGCAAAAACCAATTCTCCCAGTCAACCCCAGACCCATGAATCCAGCCCCCACCTGCAAGAAAAGCATTAGTTTCAGATATCAGTAACCCAATAGCCTTCCACCGCAGCAATAATCACTGCAAATAAGCCAATTCACATCCTCTCGTTACTGAATCCCCATTACAGCCATATCAATTACAAGCATCCCTCACACTCAAACGCACATACACTCGCACAAACACATAATCAGGTACACACGAGCATCACGCAACTCATACTCACAATCAGTAAGTAGATGTACGCACCACATACACATACACGCACACAGAAACACAAATTCAAAGCACACATAATCATCATCTTCTCACACAGCAACACACACTGCACACACACATACAGATTCACAAACGCAGAACACATCAAATTCACCCATCGAACAGCCAAAATTCAAATTCAATACATCACCATAGCCTCCACCATTGACAACCTGCAAGAAGGACAAACAAACCCATATACACTCGCACAGACACAGACACATTTCACATCCTCACCCCAGAATCCCCTGTAGAAAACATCGAAACCAGCGACAAAAATCACGCCACCATCATCTCCGCCGTCCCATCCCCAAATTCACAAATGCCAAACCCCACTGATTCCACCATTAGCTCCCTCAAGGCCTGCAAAAATCCAATCAAATAATCCAATTCTAGCTTACTAACCCCAAGACCACCGGACGGTCCCCTTCTACCATCGGCAATTGACACCTCCTCCCCTCCCAATTGACAAACCACTTTCACTCAGCCCAAGCAGCCCATGAATCACCAAAACCAGATACACCACTGTGAGAGTGGCAGCTAGCAGCGGTGCTGTGGTCACACATCTACACACGCTGCTGCCCCTTCCCTCTTTCTGACTCAAGTCCATCACATGTGCCACGATTCTCCCCCAAATCTGGAAGCGTTCGATTGAAGAGAGGGAGGAGATTAGAGAAATGAGTGAGATAGGGCTAAGAGTATAGAGGTGGAGAGAATTGCTGGGGAGTGAGAAGACCAGAGAGCAGACCGAGTGGGAAGAGAGAAATGGATTCGGAGGAGGAATCAGAGAGAATAGAGAGACGGCTGAGAAGGGAAAGAAGGAAAGAGAGAAAATTAGTAGAAAGAAGACAACATAGAGAGATTAAATGGGAAAATAGAGAAGAGAAATTGTAAAGAAGAGGGACACAGAGAGAGAGCTGGGAATCGAGAAAGCAGAGAGTGAAAGGCCGAGTGAGAAATAGAAAGAAAAGAATAGACGAATGGAAGAAAGAGGGAAGAAAAGAAATCAGATGGAAGAGAACTGGAAAGTAAGAGATGCGAGAGAGAGAAAGTGAGCCAGGAAAAAGAGGAGAGTGGGAGAGAAAAGCTGAAGAAGAATGAAGAAGGGGGCAGGGGGGAAAGCAGTGAAGAAAATCGATAATGAGAATTGGGTCTTTGGGGAAGATGATCTTTTATTTTGATTTTTTTGTTTTGTTTGTTTGTTTCTTTTAGTTTTAAAGTTTTATTAAGTTAATGGTTCAGTTTAGTCTTTTTTTTTATTTTTTTTTATTTATTTTCATTCAATTTTATTTAATTTAGTACATGCTGTAAATTAAATATATTAGTCTAGTTTCATTTAATGATTAAGTTAATTAATCACAGTAATTGAGTTAATTAAGCTGGACATTTAAATTAGTTTATTTAATTTAGTTTGACATTTTTTTTATTATTATTATTGTTATAAAATAATTGTTCAAATGTCACTCCCTTGGATTTTTGAGTAGTATTTATATGCCCCTCAATATTTTGTACTACTGCATTCTAGTACCCAAAATTATAGACTGATCCCATTTAGATTTATTACCATTCAATTAGGTCCCCCACTTACATGATTGTCCCCCATATTTGTAGAAATTCATATTTTGTCCCCTACCCTACTTGTTTTTAATTTATAATTATTCCCTATGTTTACTTGAATTTATTATTTGGTCCCTATGTAGCAGCCCCACCTTACCCAGAGGCGCACCAAGGGGCTTAGCGGACTGCCTGCCTAGCTCTCGCCAGGTCTCGATTCACGCACTCACGTAAATGACCGAGCGTACTTAACTTAAAATAAAATAAACTAAAATAAAATGGAACAAAATGAAATACACTCTTATTATTTAATTGAAAGGTACAAGTCATACCGCAAGTTTACAAGTCATAATATACATGATTTTCACAAAAATAGCCTAACACAGTTCGGCTATTACAATAGCTACAACATCCATAATAATCGAAAACCAGTGGGTCCAGCTTTAATTTTTCAAGTAACCTGAGTAAAGGAAAACAAATAAAATGGAATGAGCTATAATAGCCCAGTGAGTGCTCAAGTCATGCGATCATACCAGTGAAATGTGATTTTTGTTCGATAAAATATTTAATGAGTAAATAAACAATTTGTGAACAAATTAATTAACAAATAGTCAATGGCGGATACGGGCTCACTGCAGAAGCAAGCTTAGGTCCAGCATACTCGTAAAATTCAATCCGGAGTTACCCTCTTTGAGGAATGAAACTCTTATCGGAAAGAATATCAAGCACCTATATTCTCCAGCACCTTATATCACCCCAAACGCTCCCGGATGACTAACCGAGGAGTAACGGTGAAGTTAGCCCCGGAAGTCCAAGATCAAGAATAAATTCAATCATGAGTTAGCCTTTTTCAGGACTTTACTCAGATAAACAATTAACAAGCACCAAATAACGCCCAACACCTTATATCTCTCCCATACGCTCCCAATTTGATTAACCGTGGAAAATAGTAAAATTAACCATGGAAGTCACAAGCACAATTAACACATTAAATAGTGAAAGCATGTAACACATTACGGAATAGATGCGATAAAGTACACATCTTTCCTCAAATAACACATTTTTATTATATACTCATGTCAAGTGTAATCATACCATTTCATGCATGGAAATAATAATAACTAGTATGACATGGCGTTTCATGCATCATGCACACAGAAGAACACTCACCTGGTGCCTAAGAAAATATCTCGTAGAAAGGTCGGGTCTCACTTTCGGATCCTGAAATTCACGAGAAAGAATCGTGTAAAAACCCTGACTAAAATCTAAGAAATTTCATAAGGAAATTCAAGAAATACCCCAAGTCTTTCTAGGGTTAAGTTTCTAGGGTTTTGGAGCTTAGGGTTTTACCCTAGGGTTTAGGGTTTTCGAAATTAGGGTTTTCTAACTTTCTAGGGTTTTGCTCGGAGAGGTTTAATTCACTAATAGCTAATCTACAAAAATTTCTGCACGCTTAAATCACTAAATTACAGCTTATAGAGTCTTAAATCATAGCCTAATCACTTTTATTTCTTAGGTTTTACCGAAATTTCGGCAGCATTTTCCCTATAACCGGACTAACCCAAAAATTTAAAACCTGCAAGAAAATCAACCATCCAATCCAATTCAACAAGTTTTACAACTTCTATGTTCAATTTAAACTCACATTCAATCAAGATTCCACTCAAATTCAAAATCCCTACTCTAAGAATCATCACCCAAATCTGCACAGGGTTGGTTTTCAGCCAACTTCGTGCCATTTCTGGGGTCAATCCATTAAGAACTAAGGAATTATGATTACATGGTTTTAAAGTACGTTTATAGGGCTACAACTTTCGTGAAGATCATCAATCCAAATTCCTAACTAGAACAGGTTCAAAATCAGCCCTCAAGTTGGCTCATCATCAAAACTGTTTCACGCAGAATCAAATTTTCAGCCAACTTTGCAAGCTTTCTGCGGTTAATACACAATGAACCACCATGCAAGCTTTATACCGTTTGAAAGCCCTATGAATCTAGTTTCTAAAACAACAAGAATCATTCGAATCCAAGCTATCTACACCAAGTTATGAAAGTTTTACTAAAACTGGTCCAGCATGACTGTTTTAAGTGTTCTTGAGTTCCAACTTAAGTCCTCAACTAAACCACATATAAAACATAAATTTCCAAGGTTTAAAGGCCACATACTAGTCTATCTAACCACAAGAACACTTTATATAGCAAGTATATATCAAGTTTTAACTAATTTCTTCAAGTAGTATTAACAAGAAACTTGGTATTAAACTTGCATAAAAACTACTTAAAACATGAAATTAATAAGGTAAGTTCATGGTAAATACCTTAGATATGCTTAGAACTTTGCTTAGAAAAGATAGAAGTCCACTTCCTATGGTTGATTTGTGTCAACTTGAGAGATGAAAGTCCAAGAAATTGAGAGCAAAAATGAGGGAAGAAGAAGAAAAAGCATGGCCGGCCAAGGTGAAGGGAAAAAGAGAAAGAAATAGTCTAGGAAAAATGAAAAAGAAAAGAAGAAAAGATGGGAAAATGGTGGTCCAATTAAAATCTTACAAGAGTAAAGTAAATAGTTAGTCTTTTAATGCAAGAGTAGCTACTTGGATTAATTTAATTGGTGAAGATTAATAACTCTTACCACTTAATATAATCAATAATTAGACATAAATTATTAAAGCAAAATAGAACAAAAATAGAAGAGAGAAACCGGCCCTAAGGGAAAGAAAAGAAAAAGAAATTTCGGCCAAAAGAAAAGAAAAGAGAGAGAAGAATTTTCGGCCAAGAGAGAGAAAGGAAAGAGAAAAAATTCCAGCCAAGGTTAAAGAAAATAAAACAAGAAAATAAGTGAAACTTTTGAATAAAATTGGGCAAAATTTCAAGTAGCCAAAAGACTAGAAAATAGTAAAATGAACTAGTCAAAATTTAAACACTAATATAAGTTAAATGGTCAAGTAGAATTATTCTAACTTTAGTACTTAAGTGTTCTTGCTTCAAAATGAAAATCTTAGCTAATTAACCTAATTAACTCAAGAAATCTCCCAACTAATAAATCAAGGATTAACACTTAACCCTAAATAAGAAAAGAAAATGTCTCTTATATATGCATTTTCTAGGGTGCTACACCCTAGATTCGTTTTTATTCGTTTTTTTTAAGCCTTTAGTTTCATAGAATTTATATTTTATCCCAATTTGTCAATAGTTATATATTTTAGGTTTTATTTGATTATACCGAAGGTACCTTGACTCGTTTGTTCATTTTGAGTAGCATTAGTATCGGGTCTTCAAAGAGGTATCCCGATTTCTCATTATTTTTCCTCTATGTGCTCCAACGTGCTCTAATGTGATATTTTATGCATTTTTATGCATTTCTTATTTGATGCAACTTTTTACGTTTTTATTTATTTTGTGTTATTTAATTTTAAATTTTTATTATTTTGACGGAAAAATGTAATATTTTTGTATTTAGCTAGTCAATGTAATAGTTAGATTATTTTTCTCATATTTTAGCATAAATTGTGTAATTAGATAGAAAGTGTAATAGATAGGGTATTTTTAATTTTCCCCTCCTTTAAATTGTAAACCAAGCCCCCCGGTGTAATAGTTAGGGTTTATTTGCTTTTGCGTGCTTATGTGTTTATTTGTTTTACCGCTTTTATTAGGATTTTTGCATCTAGAATATTATGCTTATGTGTTATCTGCTCCTATGTGATCTTTTATGTTTTTATATGTTTAATTTGTTTCTAATTCATGCTTTAATGTTTAATTCATGATTTATGGTATTTCGTCACCACACTAGTCCAACGCTAGTTGTGGCTTCATTCGTCTCCCGCTAGTCCAACGCTAGTGGGATTTTTAGAACGGGCTAGCCCAACGCTAGACCCTTAGGACATTTTAGTGTTAGGAACACTCGTGTACATTTTTACATCCCACTTCACACTTTTAGTTTTCTTTTCATTTGGCATGATTTTATTATTACTATTATTATTATTTATCATTATTATTATTATTATTATTATTATTTTTGACACGTTTTTAAAATGCATGACATCTAGGTTGCACTTCACTTAGAAATTAGGACATTTGTGTGATTTGTCTAGAAATAGTCGTCTACTCACGTGGGAAACGGTGGCGTACAGACCGTTTTCTCCTCCAGTGAGTAGAAATATTCAGTCACGAGTTATTAGTCCCCCGTACCCGTTATGTTGCATTCCTACTTTCTTCGATCACTTACTATATATTATTATTTTCTTTTCCTTTTTGCACTTTCATTTTTGCATTCACACTCGTGATTCCCTCGAGGTCTCGACTTGGGTTTCACAATTAATGCGATAATTCCGACCAAGCCTCGACGGAACATTTCGACCCTCTCGATACTCACATTTAGACTTAGGATTTGCATTCATTTAGATACATCCAAAATGCAACAGAATCTAGGGTTAATGTAGGACAATTTGATTAAACCTCGCAACTAGCCTCAGCTAGGTTGAAAGGGTGCCTTAGGCGCAAGCCTTTGCCTTCCCTTTCTTCAAATGTGACTCCCGGACCCTTTTCTCTCGTTTTTCGTAGATCGGAGTCGAAAAAGAGTTTTAAATGATTATTCTAAAAATTTTACTTTTTATTTTGCTTAAACAATTTTTTCGGGCGACTTGGTACACCCTAACTCAATACCAAGTGGCGACTCCATTTTAAAAATAAAACCCTTTTTCAAAAAATTATTTGGCCAAACCTGTCACACTTTTAGTCCCGGCCTTGTTTTCTTTTAAAATATCATTTTTCTTAAAATACACTTTTTTACTAAAATTTGATTTTTCACACACGCGCACGGTTTTTCCCAAAACTTGCTTTGTTAAAAAGGGTCTCGGACCGGACCGTCTTTTCGGGACGCGACAGACAGCGACCCCACATACACCCTTTTTACTTGCCAACGATTTTTTTAGGATGCGACACATGCGAGGGATGCCACTTCAACCAATTCACAAGGGGAGTTTTATTGTTTCATGTCCACACTTTCTTAGTCACCTTTGGAATGTGTTGTATAAGTTGTTATAAGATTAAAATAAGGTGATGTCACACGCTTGTAAATTATTGCTCACAATCGTGATTTTTGTCTAATTCTCCTACTTGTTGAAATTACTTTATGTACTTTGGCAAATGCTTTCTCCAAGTACTAAGAAATGATTATTATGTGGTTTGGAGTTTTGTTCTTATAGAAAATATATCATGTAAAGTGGTTAAAATTATGTCCAAAATTTTGCATGTTTGATGAAAATTTTCTTTTCTTTACTCGATTTCACCACGTTAAATATTGATTATGGTCAATTAGTGCATTCATGTAATATGCTATATGGCATCTATTATGAGGGATTTTTATATTGCAAAAACAAAAAAAAAAAGGAAGAAAAAAAAATGAATGAAAAAGAAAGAAAAAGTATGACATAACTTTTTTCTACTCCAATTATTCTCGTGCTTAGAAACCGGGAGTCTTCGTCTAAATTTGAGTAAGTAAATTGTTGAGTAACTAGGGGTCTTCATTTAACTGATGTCGATTCTTGCGTAAAAAGGCAATTGTACTTCTCAGATATAGTTTTTGCTACTTGCTTAGAGATTGAGGTGTTGAGTAACCGGGAACCTTCATAACCAATGTTGGTTTTCGCATCAAAAGACATTCTCGTGTCTTGAGTGATTAGTTTGATATTACAAATATCCCTCAAGTGAAAAAAAAATGAAATTGATCATAGACATGTGATGTTCTCCGATTAATCATATGATTCATTTACTTGTAAAATTCAGTAAAGTGAAGAAATTAAGTTGAACTTGCTTAATTGTGATATAATTCCTTTTCCTTTGCTTGATATTATCAGTATTAAAGGTAGGACAATAAATTGCATAATGGTCATTTACTTGGTCTTGAGGAAATATGTTTTAGAATGCACATGGATGATTTCAATGCTTGAATCATTAGTTGAGCTCGCATTTTCCAAATAGTTGAGAACAAACAATGATTCAAATGTGGGGGAATTGACAAATGTCAAAAGTACGCTTCTGAGTTATTCCTTTTAGTGTGAATTTGACTCATTTTGTGTATTTTCTATTTGAATTTAGAATTTTGAAGCAGAAATAATTTGAGCAAATTGACACACGAATTTTGGGATCTTTGCAGGGAAAGACTCTCAAGTTTGAATACTACCATTAATGCATTTCCTCTGAAGATGATAATTCGAAAGGGCACTATAATTGAGTCAAGATGATAGTTGAAGTTCCATAAGTGAGAAAGTCAGTATGCTGATATGGAATGCATTTGGATGTTGGCGACTACAGTTGTTTGAAATTTCTCATCTACATTGATCATTTCGCGGCAATGTCAGAATTCAAGTAGGAATGACATCCAAAGATCAAAAGGCATCTTTTAAGCTATCATTTCAAAATCAAATTTTTTTTTTGAAAAAAAAATGTTTCATTTAATTGTATTTCATTTAGTCTTTGTGTGCTTTGTGTTGTTTACTGTATATAATTTCTTTTACATTATTGCATGTGAAGCATTTTCTAACCAATTCATGTTTTGAAAAATTTGACATTTGCTTTGTTTAAATTTCAAATAAAAGCAAAGGCAATCCTAAATTTATCAGAAGTCTGAGTCATAAATGGATGGAAAGATTATTTGGAAGATTTTATCTGAATTGTGAACTAGAATGCATTAAGTTTGGGACTTCGCAAAAAGTGAAGCGAAGGACTATGTTAGACATTTAAGGTGGCAACACTCATGTTTATAAGTGCCAGAGACCGTCATGTGGTGGCATCAGTTTTGCAATTGTAATTGCTTTCTTTTTTTTATAGGTGCAATCACATCATCATCAATTGAGGTCTTCATCAAGAATAAAACTGGGGCAATTTTTTTTTAAGATAATTTGATCAAGGGCATGATTCATTTCAAAGATTGATTTTAAAATTGACACTTGGGTAAATTTTTTTGAGAAAATTTTGATTTTAAGATTGAGTTTTGACATTGATTTATACTAGTGCAAATTTTTTTGCAAGGTTTGAATTTGATTGGATTTTGATACCAAATCTCAAAAAGAGTGGTTTCGGGTTAGCTCGATGCCATACACTGGGGCAAAAATTTTTTGAAAATTTTTTATCTTTGAGATGATTTAGATGCAATGTTTGACAATTGTTTCAAGTTTTCATATGTCTCAAACTTCTTTATGCATTTTTTTTAGCAGTCTGGATCTCATTTTGTTCATTCTAGTCTGGTGCATTTTGTTCATCACTTTAGGATCATACATTCATGCATTTTGTTTAGCAGCCTATTCTGCATCATTTTGTCTTACATTTTCACACCAACACTTGTTTATTATTGGTTTAGCATGTGACATGTTGTTTTTATTTTGTCCAACATTACGCGTATTTTACATTTATGTTTAAGTCCCAAATCGTCCGCATTGGATACCGTCTTTATTTTCAGTTCTCAGTAGGCTCAATCTTTGCATTGGGTACCAATTTTCATTTTCAATTTGCGGTAGGCTCAATCGTCAGCATTAGGTACCGTTTTTATTTTCGGTTCTCAGTAGGCTCAATCTTTACATTGGGTACTGATTTTTATTTTCAGTTTGCGGTAGGCTCAATCGTCAACATTGGGTACCGTCTTTATTTTCGGTTCTCAGTAGGCTCAATCTTTGCATTGGGTACCGATTTTCATTTTCAATTTGCGGTAGGCTCAATCGTCAACATTGAGTATCGTCTTTATTTTCGATTTGCAGTAGGCTCAATCGTCAGCATTGGGTACCGTCTTTATTTTCAATTCTTAGTAGGCTCAATCTTTGCATTGGGTACCAATTTTCATTTTTAGTTTGCGGTAGGCTCAATCGTCAGCATTGAGTACCATCTTTATTTTCGGTTTGCGGTAGGCTCAATCGTCAACATTGGGCACCGTCTTTATTTTCGGCTCTCGGTAGGCTCAATCTTTGCATTGGGTACCGATTTTCATTTTTAGTTTGCGGTAGGCTCAATCATCAGCATTGGGTATCGTCTTTATTTTCAATTCTCGATAGGCTCAATCCTTGCATTAAGTATCGATTTTCATTTTCGATTTGCGGTAGGCTCAATCGTTAGAATTGGGTACCGTTTTTATTTTCAATTTTCGGTAGGCTCAATCCTTGCATTGGGTACCGATTTTCATTTTCAGTTTGCGGTAGGCTCAATCGTTAGCATTGGGTACCGTCTTTATTTTCAATTCTCGGTAAGCTCAATCCTTGCATTGGGTACCGATTTTCATCTTCAGTTCACGGTAGCCTCAATCGTTAGCATTGGGTACTATCTTTATTTTCAATTCTCGGTAGGCTCAATCGTTGCATTGGGTACCAATTTTCATCTTTAGTTTACGGTAGGCTCAATCTTCAGCATTAGGTACCGATTTTTCAATTTTCAATAGTTATATTTGTAGCATTAAATACCATGTCGTTCTAATTGCATACTCATGCGTCTTATTTTACAATTCTTATTATTCTTATGTCATCATGCATTAATCGTCATGTTAGTTTATTTACTTTCATATTTCTAAAAAAAAAAAAAGAAAAAAAAGAGAAAAAAAAAGAAAAAGGTGGAAAAAAAGGAAAAAGGAAAATTTTTTTAGTTAGATTGCATCCTATGCTCAATACTTATTTCTCCCTTGTTTAAAATCTTTATCGCATTTATTTTGTCCAGCAGCCTGGACTCGCCGTTTGTCATTTACTTTTCCAAGTTTGATAGCCCAAACTTTGCATTCCATGATCCCTGACAACCCAGGGTCATGCATTTGTCATTTACATTTTCAAGTCTGACAGCCTAGACTTTGCATTCCATGATTCCTGACATCCCAGGGTCATGCATTTGTCATTTACATTTTCAAGTCTAACAACCCAGACTTTGCATCCCATGATTCCTGACAGCCCAGGATCATGCATTTGTTATTTACATTTTCAAGTCTAACAGCCCAGACTTTGCATTCCATGATCCCTAACAGCCTAGGGTCATGCATTTGTCATTTACATTTTCAAGTCTGACAATCCAGACTTTGCATCGCATGATTCTTGACAGCCTAAGATCATGCATTTGTTATTTACATTTTCAAATCTGACAGCCCAAACTTTGCATCCCATGATTCCTGATAGCTCAGGATCATGCATTTGTTATTTACATTTTCAAGTCTGATAGCCCAGACTTTGCATTCCATGATCCCTGACAGCCCAGGGTCATGCATTTGTCATTTACATTTTCAAGTCTGACAATCCAGACTTTGCATCCCATGATTCTTGACAGCCTAAGATCATGCATTTGTTATTTACATTTTCAAATCTGACAGCCCAAACTTTGCATCCCATGATTCCTGACAGCCCAGGGTCATGCATTTGTTATTTACATTTCCAAGTGTAATAGCCTAGATTTTGCATTCATTATCCTTGAGAGCCCTGTAGACACCAAATTTTGACACACCATTTAGTTTTTAAACATCAGGGAGGTGTTTATATTTTTAGGTTCAAATTTTAATTTCTTAATAATCTCGGGGGGCAAAATAGTAATTTTTTATCTGTAAATACGTTTTAAATATTTTTGGGGGTTTTAAATTCACATTTTTACTTTCATACGTATTTTTTAATTTTCTGTGATTTTTTCTAGATTTAATTGGTATTCTTTTTATATTTTTAGCACAAGGGCAAAATGGTAATTTCACCTCGCGAACACCATTTTAGATCATTTCAGATCCCAAATTTATTTTTCTATTTTTTTAAGCATGTTTTTAAATTTTCTTTATTTTTTGGGAGACAATTGCTATTTTTTTTTTGTAAATACTGCATTCAAGGGTAAAATCGTCATTTTTATGGTTTAAATTTATTTTTTGTCAATTTTTGATTCATTAATGCATTTTCTAGAGTTTTAAGTTTATTTTTAATTTTTCATAATTTTTTGAAACCAATAGCTATTTTCTTTATATTTTCATTATCGAAGGACAAAATTGTCATTTCACATTTTAAACTCATTTTTCACCAATTTTGGGTCCAAAATTCGTTTTTAGGTTTTTAAGCATGTTTTAAAGTTTTTTCTAATTTTTTTTAGGGTGAATTTATATTAACAAATTTGTTATTTACATTTTTCTTAAATTTTTTCATTTTTGTAAGGGAAAATGGATTTTTAAAGATAAAGTTGTAATTTTGGTAGTCAAGGGCGTTTTGGTCTTTTAGCCATTTCTTGGAAGATAAGTCTTTAGTTCACTATAAATACCCCCACTTAGGGATTTAAAAAAGAGGAGAAATAAAAAAAGGTCTAGGGAGAGTCTTTAATTTTTTTAGTTTTTAATTTTTAGTTTTTCTATTTCACCAAGAACGCCAAGAACACACACCACACCAAGAACACACACTTTTTTCTACGCATATTCACTCATTCTCTCTCACACCACACACACTACTCACTCTCTCTCTCACACACTACACACACTACTCATTCTCTCACACACACTACTCACTCTCTCTCACACACACTACACACACTATTCACTTTCTGTCTCACACACTACACACAGTTCAAAACACACTTTTGCACACTCTCTCACACACTACACACACTATTTTCATACCGTTCTTGCATTTTCTCTCTCACACACTAGTTCACAATCTTACACAACCACACACACACTCTCACGTTTACACACACTAAGACACACTAACCTATGTTCCCCAAACACACACTCTCACACAGTTTGTTCACATTCTCACACACACAATATTCACAAATTCAGTTTCCCAATCACAACACAGTCACACACAACTGTACGCACTTCACACACACACAGGCACACGTCACACACACACACTGTTAACACAAAATTTCACACACAATTCACATACAATTCACACACAGACACATTCACATACATCAGTTCCACAAACAACACCCAGAAGCACATGCATTTGAACACACAAAGTACATCCACACTCACAGATTCCAGCACACATAAAACATACAAACAAGACTCACACATACATATATACACACACGCAATACACACACACACACTCACAGATTCCCTTTCACACACAAGTATACATAAATACATAGATACTCAAAACACACACAATACACACGCAATCACTTCACTCAAACATTGTAACACCCTAGAAATTCATGCCAAAACCATTTATTTTGTATTATGTTCATTAGGAAAAAAAAAAGAAAAGAGAAGGGCCGAAATTAGTGGGAAAATTAATAAGAAATGATTTTCCATTTTACTACCATGTTGTACCTTTACCTTTAGAAATTGTACCTAGCATCTCTTGCAAGATATAATTATAAGATAAATCACAAAAACCTTTTCTAATTAACCATTGCCAAGTGTAGTCTTCCATGGAGAGAAAGTCAAGATCACTTTACCTTTGTCTTGTTTTGATTGGTAAAAAATTTTCCAATTCTTTTCCATTTCTTTTCTTCTTTACTTACCCAAATTTTCTCTTTTCTTTTCTTCTTGTTGGCCAGCTGTTCTCTTCTCCTTTTCTCTCCATTTTCTTTCATTTTTCTTGGATCTTTTACTTCCATTTACTCATTTTTCAACCATAGAAATTAAGTGGAACTTCCTCCTAAGCAACAATCTTGTCTACCTAGAGGTATTTCCCATGAATTTCTCTTCTAATTTCAAGTGAAAGATCATAGTTTTTAGCTCTTAAGTTATGTTTTTATGGTTAAGTATGATTGATTTTTGGCCATGAAAAATGAAGTTTTATTCCATGAATGTGAAGCTTGTGAACTTGTATGCCTTGTAGATAGTATATTAAACTTGAAAAGTCATGATCTAGGTTTGATTTGCTTGAAGAACTTGGATTAGTTTATGCATCTTTGTGATAAATTTGAATGGAATTGAAGTGAGTTTGATATGAGATTAGTAGAACTGCTTAAGATTGGTCTGTTGGATGTTTTCTTGCAGGATAAAAATTTTTGGGTTAGTCCGATTGTAGGGGAAGTTCTGCCGAAATTTCGGTAAAAACCTAGGAAATAAAAGTGATTAGGCTATGATTTAAGACTTTATAAGCTTTAACTTAGTGATTTAAGCGTGCAGAAATTTTCGTGGATTAGCTATTAGTGAATTAAACCTTTCCGAGCAAAACCCTAGAAAGTTAGAAAACCCTAATTTTGAAAACCCTAAACCCTAGGGTAAAACCCTAGAAATTTAACCTTAGAAAGACTTGGGGTATTTCTTGAATTTCTTTATGAAATTTCTTAGATTTTAGTCAGGTTTTTATACGATTATTTTTTTCTCGTGAATTTTCAGGATCCGGAAGTGAGACCCAACATTATCGCGAGATATTTTCTTAGGCTTAAGGTGAGTGTTCTTATGTGTGCATGATGCATGAAATGCCATGTAATACTTGACATTATTATTTCGATGCATGAAATGATATGTTATACTTGACATGATTATCTAATGAAATGTGTTACTTGAGGAAAGATGTGTACTTTATCGCATCTATTTCGCAATGTGTTACATGCTTTCACTATCCAACGTGTTATTTGTGCATGTGATTTCCATGGTTGAGTATGGGAGAGATATAAGGTGATGGGCGTTATTCGGTGCGTGTTAATTTTCATATCTGAGTAAAGTCCTAAAAAGGGCTAGCTCATGCTTGAACTTTATGCATGACCTTGGACTTCCGTGGCTAACTTCACTGTTACTCCACGGTTAGTCAACTTGTTGAGTTTGGGGTGATATAAAGGTGTTGTGGGTTATAGGTGCATGATATTCGTTCCTATATGAGTTTCATTCCTCGAAGAGGGTAACTCTGGATTGAATTTTTCAAGTATCTCGGACCTGAGCTTTTACCTCGGTCCTGATATCCTTGTTATCTTGATCATGATCGATACTCTTGCAGTTGAGCTTGCTCCTGTAGTGAGCCTGTATCCGCCATTGATTTTACTACGCTTCACATTTCTTGTTCATCATTTATTAAATTTGTTAATTGTTATCCTTAAAGGTTTATTTGTTATTGGTATACTGCATGACTTGAGCACTCACTGGGCTATTATAGCTCATCCCGTTCATTTGTTTTCTTTAACCAGGTTTTCCAAAATACTAAAAGGTGGAAAAGCTGATTTTGGACCTAGTACATGTTTTGTTTAATATATCTGGACAGCCTAAATGTGTAGGCTTTTATTGTAAATATTATTATATTTTAGGTTGTAAAAACTCTTGTGATATTTATACTTTTAAGTAAATATTATGAATGTATTTATTTATGAGTGCATTTTATTTCGAGTTAAGTACGCTTGGATGTTTAAGCGAGTGTGTGTTTGAGTTCTGGTGAGAGCTAGGCAGGCAGTCCGCTAAGCCCTTTGGTGCGCCTCTAGGTAAGGTGGGGCTGTCACAAACATAACCTCACAGTCATAGCACACACAAACACATGCTCATTTACACACACATATACGTTCTTCCACCATTATCCAATTCACCACCCTGTTGCCATCACACAGCCCCTACAAATAGCTTCCCTTTCACCGCCTGCCCTCATCTCCACCAATAGCTTCTCACTAAACTGCCAAGCCAATCCATCTGGAGTCTCAGACCACCACCAGTTCTCCACTAATATCACTACTGTCCAATTCCTCTCATCTCCAAGCTGCTGCCACCCAATCATGGTTCAAAACTCAACCACCGACTGATTAGCTATCAGCATATCACCTACAAGAAAAACAATCCTAAATTGCCAACCTCCAGCACCAGTTTCAGCTCTCCAGTCACAAAAATTTCGCCCATTAGACCCCTTACAACCACACACTCTACATCCAGGATAGCTCTGCAATTTATCCAACCACAAACCCACTCCATTTCAAAGCAATTTTCACCAATTTTCACAACCTGCAAAATGAAAAGTAGTAGAAACAACCACCAGCCTGACCCAACCCACGACTACTGCCAATTGCAACGGCCGAGCAACCCCCAGAGAACGCTGCCACTGAATCGCCCCAGTCATGGTAAAATGAGGTAATATTCTCAATTTTTTCCTTTTAATTGCTCCAGATACCCTTTAATTTGGTTCTCTATTGAAAGGAATTAAGAGATTGAGCGAGATGGAGAGGAAAGGTGATTTGGGTTAGGGAGTTTGAGAAGAAAGAGACAAAATGGGAAAGAGGACGAAGGAAGGGAAAAGAGATGAGAAAGAGCAGAAAAAAGAAGAAGAGAAAGGGAAGGAGAGTGAACTAAGAAGAGAAATCAGAGAGGGAATTTCAGTGAAGAGATGAGAGAAATCGGAGCAGAGACCGAAAGAGAAGAGAGAAAGCAAGAGGGAGTCTGCAAGAGAAAAGAAAAGATGCGGTGAGACTGAGAGAGAAGAAGAGAGAAGAATATAGGACCAGAGAGATTGAGCTGGGGAAGAATACGCGTGAGAGAAGAAGAAAAGGAGAGAAGAAGAGAGAAAGAAAATGGGGGAAGAAAAGAAGAAAATTGGAAAGGGGAATTAAGAGAGAAATCGGACTTGGGGAGGAGGATTTTGGATTTTGGTTTTCCTTTGGTTGAATAACAATTTAGAGGTAGGGGGTTGTATTCCCTGACTTCTTTTCCATATGTTTAAGTCTTCTTTCAGTTTATATTTTAAGTTTTTTCTTCTAGTTTAGTTAATTTTAGTAGATCTCAAGATTTGGGATTTAATGTAGTTTTGATTTAGTGACTAGTTTAATTAATATCAGTTAGTTTAATTAATTAATTTAATCTAGGCTTTATTGCATTTTTTTTTCTTTTCTTTCTTATTTCAGTTATTTGTGTCAAGCCTTTATTATTATCATTATTATTATTAGTTTTGCCCTTAAATTATTATTATTATCATTACTACTACTACTACTACATCATTTTAATCCTTGCCTTTTATAAATTGCCCCCCTAATTCTAATTTCTTTCAATCAAGTCCTTATTAATTGCAATTAAGCCCCATTAGTTGTTGGAATTTATATGTTTGTGCCACACTTGTTAAAATTTATGGTTTTGTCCACCCGATTTACTTTAATTTTACATTGCTACCACATTAGTCTTATAGAATTTTATTCTTAGTCCCCTTAGTTGTTAGAATTTACTATTTGCCTCACAATTTGCATTAGTTATATTTTTGTCCTTAGACTTGTTTAAATTTTTTATTTTTGTCCCAATTAGTTTAAATTTATTATTTGGCCCCAATTTATTCTACCTTTTATTTTCCCCCTCTAACTTGCTATAATTTACATTCTTCTAATATGTTAGTATTTTGTATTTTACTCTTTATTTTATTAAACAGTTGTCCCTTTAACTCGTGTGTTCGTTTTTAAGCTTTGGTACCGGATCCCCAAAGAGGTATCCCGACTTCTTGTTATTTTTTTTATGTGCTCCAATATGCTCCAATGTGATTTTGCATTATCATTTGTTTATTTTTTATTTTTTTTATTTTTATTACCTGTTGCGTATTTACGTATTTGATTGATTTAATTTTGAATTTTTAGTATTATTTTGAAAAATATAATATCTTGTATTTAGCTAGTCAATGTAATAGTTAGATTATTTTTCTCATATTTTAGCAAAAAATTGTGTAATTAGATAGAAAGTGTAATAGATAAGGCATTTTTAATTTCCCCCCTTAAATAGTAAATCAAGCCCCCCGGTGTAATAGTTAAGATTTATTTGCTTTTGCGTGCTTATGTATTTATTTCTTTTACCGCTTTCCTTAGGATTTTTGCATCTAGAATATTATGCTTATGTGTTATGTGCTCCTATGTGATCTTATATATTTTTATATGTTTAATTTGCTTTTAATTCATGCTTTAATGTTTAATTCGTGATTTATGGTATTCCGTTACAACACTAGTCCAATGCTAGTTATGGCTTCTTTCTTTCCCGCTAGTCCAACGCTAGTGGAACTTTTTACAACGGGCTAGTCTAACGCTAGACCCTTAAGACATTTAATGTTAGGTGCATTCGTGTGCAGTTTCATATTTCACACACTTCTAGTTTTCTTTCATTTGATATGATTTTATTATTACTATTATTATTATTAATATTATTATTGTTATTTTGACACATTTTTAAAATGCATGACATTTAGGTTACATCTCACTTAAAAATTAAGGACATTTGTGTGATTCGACTAGAAATAGTCATCTACTCACATGGGAAGTGGTGGCGTACAGGTCGTTCCCCCCTTCGTGAGTAGAAATATTCAGTCACGAGTTATTAGTCTCCCGTACCCGTCATGTTGCATCCCCGCTTTCTTCAATTCACTTATTATCTATATTACTATTTTTCTTTTCTTTTTGCATTTCATTTTGCATAGACACTCATAACTCTCTCGAGGTCTCGACTCGGGTTTTCGTAATTAATACGATAATCCCGACCAAGCCTCGACGGGAACATTTTGACCCTCTTGATATTCATATTTAGACTTAGGATTTGCATTCATTTAGATACATCCAAAACACCATAGAATATAGGGTTAATTTAGGAAAATTTGATTAAACCTCGCAACTAGTCTCGGCTAGGTAGAAAGGGTGCCTTAGGCGAAAGCCTTTGCCTTCCCTTTCTTCAAATGTAACTCCCGGACCTTTTTCTCTCATTTTTCATAGACCGGAGTCGGAAAAGGGTTTTAAATGATTTTATAAATTTTTTATATTTAGTTTTATTAAACAATTTTCAGGTGACTTGGTACACCCTAACTCAGTACCAAGTGGCGACTCCATTTTCTTTTAAAAATAAAACCCTTTTTCAAAAAAATTAGTTGGCCAAAACTATCGCATTTTTTAGTCCCGACCTTACTCTTTTTTTAAAATACCATTTTTTCTAAAAATACATTTTTTAACTAAACACTCGATTTTATCATACACGCACCATTTTTCCAAAATCTATATTTACAAAAGGGATCTAGGACCGGATTGTCCTTTGTGGGACGCGACAGTCAATGACCCCACTTAGTACCCTTTACCCACGATTTTTTAGGATGCAACAAGCCTAGGGTCATGCATTTGTTATTTACATTTTCAAGTCTGACAGCCCAGACTTTGCATTCCATGATTCCTGACAGCCCAGGATCATGCATTTGTTATTTACATTTTCAAGTCTGACAGTCCAAATTTTGCATTCCATGATTACTGACAGTCCAAGATCATGCATTTGTTATTTACATTTTCAAGTCTGACAGCCCAGACTTTGCATTCCATGATTCCTGACAGCTCAGGGTCATGCATTTGTTATTTACATTTTCAAGTCTGACTGCCCAGACTTTGCATTCCATGATTCCTGACAGCCCAGGGTCATGCATTTGTCATTTACATTTTCAAGTTTGACTGCCCAAATTTTGCATTCCATGATTCCTGACAGCCCAGGATCATGCATTTGTCATTTACATTTTCAAGTTTGATAGCCCAGACTTTGCATTCCATGTTTCCTGACAGCCTAGGATCATACATTTGTTATTTACATTTTCAAGTCTGCCAGCCCAGACTTTGCATTCCATGATTCCTGACAGCCCAGGATCATGCATTTGTTATTTACAATTTCAAGTTTGACAGCCCAGACTTTGCATTCCATGATTCCTGACAGCTCAGGATCATGCATTTGTTATTTAAATTTTCAAGTCTGACAGCCCAGACTTTGCATTCCATGATTCTTGACAACCCAGATCATGCATTTGTGATTTACATTTTCAAGTCTGACAGCTCACACTTTGCATTCCATGATTCCTGACAGCCTAGGGTCATGCATTTGTTATTTACATTTTCAAGTCTAGCAACCCAGACTTTGCATTCCATGATTCCTGACAGCTTGGGATCATGCATTTGTCATTTACTTTTCCAAGTCTGACAGCCCAGACTTTGCATTCCATAATCCCTGACAGCCTAGGGTCATGCATTTGTTATTTATATTTGCAAGTCTAACAGCCCAGACGTTGCATTCCATGATCCCTGACAGCCCAAGATCATGCATTTGTCATTTACTTTTCCAAGTCTGACAGCCCAAACTTTGCATTCATGATCTCCAATAGCCCAGGATCATGCATTTGTTATTTACTTTTCCAAGCCTGACAGCCCAAACTTTGCATTCCATAATCCCTCACAGCCTAAGGTCATGCATTTGTCATTTACTTTTCCAAATCTGACAGCCTAGACTTTGCATTCATGGTCCCTGATAGCCCAGGGCCATGCATTTGTTGTTTACTTTGTCAAGTTTGACAGCCTAGACATTGCATTCTATGATCTCCGACAGCCCAAGGTCATGCATTTGTCATTTACTTTTCCAAGTCCGACAGCCCAAACTTTTCATTCCATGATTCCTGATAGCCTAGGATCATGCATTTGTCATTTACTTTTCCAAGTCTAACAGCTCAGACTTTGCATTCCATAATTCCTGATAGCCCAGGATCATGCATTTGTTATTTACATTTTTCAAGTCTGGCAGCCCAGACATTGCATTTAGCTTATCGATATTTATTTTGTTTAGCAACTTGAACTCTTTTTTTTTTTTGACTTTTAGTTTAAGCACTTTATTTTGTCTTGCAATCTTTCACCAATCTATGTTATCTTTGCTTAACAGTTCAAATGTTGCATTTCTTTCTTTTGATCACAGGTTTGAACTCTTGTGTTACCATTTGCAATTGTGTTTCGCATCCACCGTTCACTTGCATCCGAACTACATTTGACCTGATTACCTTCACCAGTAACCTTCACCAGTATCACAAAAAATTGTAACTGCAAACAAATTATACCCATTCCATAACCAATTACCACAAACTACCATTTCAAATCAACAAAGCCACCCTCAATCAACAGCCATAGCTCTCAATTTAGCTCTCGAAAATCACATGTCATTAGCCCCAATTATTCACCATCAATACTGAATCATCGTCTCTCATCCTTCACAGACCACAATTGACCACATACACATAGCTTCACACACACACAAATACACAGCTTCGCACACACATAAACACACATAGATACACATAGTTTTACACACACATAACAGATTCAGCACACACAGATACACAGCTTAATACACACATAAACATGCACAGACACATAGCTTCACACACACATAATAGATTCAGCACACACAGACACAAAGCTCCACACACACGCCACACACAGAGTCATCAGTCATCCCTCAGTCCACCATCACCACTGTTCAATCTCCCCTTTCTTCAATCTCAGATAACCTGCAAAAACAGCATATGAAATCACACAAACAAACACCAAATAGCAGCCCACAAAGTTAACAACCCCCCTTCAGCAATTCCCCTTACCCAAAGCTCAAACATCTTCATCCCTAACCAACTACTGCCGCCAATAAACCAAAAACATTCCACCAGAAATACACAGTACCAAGCCCAAACCGCTACTTTTTTCCACTACCACACAATTACCAACCCCTCTCCCTGCCCAGTAACATCCCATTTCATCGCACCTTCCTCTACCACTGCCCGCCTCTGTCAGTCTCCAAACAAACAACAGCACGCAATTCCAACCAAAATTTGCACAAAGAAATAATCAATACAGCCAAAATAAAAACCCGATTTCAATTTTTCTCCACCACCAATCAGCACCCATAGCCACAAGAGCAATTCATCCACCACCACAGAGCCTCCTCAATCCACCACGAATCAACTTCACTGCAGCCCCAAATCCCATTTCAGCTACCTCCCATAATTGATTCCCATTGCCATACAGCCTCGAACCAAAGACTTAGAGAGACAGAGAGGGAGGAATAGAGAAGAAGAGGGAAAACGAGAGAGGAGAAGAACAAAAAAAAAAGGGGAGAAGAAGGCGAGAAAGAGAAGATCAGATAGAAGAAGGAAGAAACAGGAGAAACAGAGAGGGTAGAAGAACGAAAGAATTAGAAGATAAAAATAGAAAGAAGGGAACGGCGAGAGAGAGGAGAAAGAATAGAAAAGATTAGAGGGAAAAGAAAGAACTGGGAAAGTGATGAGGACATCAATGGTCGTGGTCAAGTTGGAGAGGCTCGTGATCATGGAGGTGCTACCAAGAGTCCTTTTCAAGATATGGGAGCTCCAATGACTAGGTTGAAAGCTAAAAGGATGAAACAAGCTTTGCAAGGTTTGATTATAGAATTACATGAAGATGAAGCTGCTTGGTTGAAACAAGAACCGACAAGGCTATTCACCTATTTTGGGCTAGAGTTGGAGGAGTTTGGAGGTCGTGGACTTGGATTCGATTGAAGAGCCCATTTGCCACTTGAGGTTATGGGTTTCATGGGCTTAATTCGTTAGTTTAATAGCCCAAGTTGTATCTTTAGTTGTACGTTTATGTTATGGTGCAACTAGGGTTAAGTTAGTTTCCATATTTAGTTTATATCTTGATGTTATGCGCCTCTTTATAGACGGTGTTACTATTCATCCGAATTTTGAACAACATTAATCAAGAATATTGAGTTTTTCTCTTCAATTGTGCGCAAGTGCAAATTGAGTTTTCTTAGTTCTTTGGCTAAAGAACTACTCTTGATTGCTTGGCAAGGCGTTTGTTGAGTAGTCAAGAATCTCGCTTAGGGTTCATCTTTGAGGGTTTGAATCTTTCCAATAGGATTGTCGACTAGGTGTCTACACCACGTTGTTGGTTAGGGGTCTAGGATCGTTTCTTAAAGGGAGAAGTTCAACGAATCTAGTTGAGTTTGAAGCAAAACAATCCGAGTTGTTCTTCGGGTCTTCGACAAGTTACGAAGGGGTCAAGAAGATTGGGTTGCATACTTGGAATTCGAGAGTCTTGGACCGTCATCTCTTCCGTTGAACGCATCAGAAAGAAAGAAAAGGGGGGCAATGAGAGAACAGAGAGCCGGAAAGGAGAGAGAGCCAGAGAGAGTGAGACCAGAAGACCGAGAGAGAGAGAGAGAGAAGGAACCAGAAGAAAAAAGGAGAGACGAAAGAAATCTGGAAAGAAAGAAAGAAAAAGAAAGAAGAAAAGGAAAGAAAAAAAAAAGGGAAGGAGAAATCGGTTAAAAAAAAATTAGCAAAACTATGTCGTTTTGACATAAAATGACGTAGTTTTGATTAGTTTCTTTTATTTATTTATTGTTTATTATTTTGGCAGATTAGATATTTATGTTTTGCCTCCTTAGATTTTTAATTGTTTGATTATGCCCTTCAATACTTTTAGTTTACTTCATTTAAGTCCTTCATTTATTTAAGTTGACCCCCTAGAATTTCTGTTTCCTTTCAATTATGTCCAAAATAATTGCAATTTGGTTTTAAAGTTGCTGGAATTTATATTTTTGACCCCCAATCCCTTTTGGAATTGCATTTTAGACCTTGAGTGTTGCTCGAAATTATAAATTTGGTCCCTCATGTTGCTGAAAATTGCATTTTGTCCCCCCTTACTTAGCTTCAACTTACAAATTATGCCCCATGCTTGTTTTGAGTTCGCGATTTGGTCCTTGGGTTTACTTAGATTTCTGTCTTAGTCTTCCAAATTTACTTTAATTTGTATCTTTGCCCTTAGACTTATGTGAATTTCCAATTTCCACCCCCTAAGTTTTTATAGAAATTTATTTTTAGTCCTTTAATTGCTAGACTTTACATTTCACTCCAATTTTTTCAATATTTACACATTTTTAGGTTTTATTTATTTATATTGTGATACATTGATATGTGTGTTCATTTTTTTAAAGTATTTGTACCGGGTCTTCAAGAGGTATCCCTATTTCTCATTTAATTTTGTCTCTTATGTGCTCTAATGTGCCTTACGTGATTTTATGCATTTTTATTCATATATCTCCTATTTTTGCATGCCCTTTGTGTATTTATTTCTTTCATGCTATTTAATTTTAAATTTTATTATTTCTTTATTATTATTTTGGCAATCTTTTGTATTTAGCTAGTCAATGTAACAGTTAGATTATTTTTTCTCATATTTTAGCAAAAATTGTGTAATTAGATAGAAAGTGTAATAGATAGGGCATTTTTAATTTTCCCCTTTTAAATTGTAAATTAAGTCCTTGGTGTAATAATTAGGGTTTATTTGCTTTTGCGTGCTTACGTGCTTATTTGTTTTACCGCTTTCATTAGGATTTTGCATCTAGATATCATGCTTATGTGTTATGTGCTCCTACTTGACTTTCTATGTCTTTGTATGTTTAATTTGCTTTTAATTCACACTTTAATATTTAATTCGTGATTCATGGTATTCCGTCACCACACTAGTCCAACGCTAGTTGTGGCTTCATTCTTTTCTCGCTAGTCCAACGCTAGTGGGATTTTTAGAACTGGCTAGCCCAACGCTAGACCCTTAGGATATTTTACTGTTAGGAGTATTCGTGTGCATTTCACATTTCACACACTTTTAGTTTTCTTTCCACTTGTCATGATTTTATTATTATTATCATTATTATTATTATTATTATTATTATTATTATTTTGACACATTTTTAAAATGCATGACATCTAGGTTGCATCTCACTTAGACTTTAGGACATTTGTATGATCTGACTAGAAATAGTCGCCTACTCACGTGGGAAGCAGTGGCGTACATGCCGTTCCCCCCTCTGTGAGTAGAAACATTTAGTCATGAGTTATTAGTCCCCTGTACCCGTCATGTTACATACCCACCTTCTTTCTTCACTTACTATACATTATTACTTTCTTTTCTTTTTGCATCACATTTTGCATAAAACTCGTGACTCCCTCGAGGTCTCGACTCGGGTTTCGCAATCAATGCGATAATTTCAACCAAGCCTCAACGGAACATGCCGACTCTCCTGATATTCACGTTTAGACTTAAGATTTGCATTCATATAGATACATCCGAACGTGATAGAACGTAGGGTTAAATTAGAAAATTTTGATTAAACCTCACAACTAGCCTCGGCTAGGTTGAAAGGGTGCCTTAGGTGCAAGCCTTTGCCTTCCCTTTCTTCAAATGTGACTCCCGGACCTTTTTCTCTTGTTTTTCGTAGACCGGAGTCGGAAAAGGGTTTTAAATAATTTTACATATTTTTTATTTTAGTTTTGTTAAATAATTTTCGAGTGACTTGGTACACCCTAACTCAGTACCAGGTGGCGACTCCATTTTCTTTAAAATAAAACCCTTTTTCAAAAAAATCAGTTGGCCAAAACTGTCGCATTTTTAGTCCCGGCCTTACTTTCTTTTAAAATACCATTTTTTTTTTCTAAAAATACACTTTTTTAACTAAAAACTTGATTTTTATCACACACGCACCATTTTTCCAAAATCCATCTTTTCAAAAGGGATCTCAGACCGGACCGTCCTTTTTGGGACGCGACAGTCAACGACCCCACCCCCACCCTCGTTTACTTTCGATTTTTAGGACACAACATGCTGTGGTCTGAAATAACAACTTAGGTAATCCAAAGCGGTAGACAATGTTTTTCCAAAAAAAATTTTGAACTGCTTTCCCGGTGATGCTAACCAAAGGCTCGGGTTCTACCCATTTTGTGAAGTAATCTATTGCCACAATAACAAAGTGGAAACCTCCAAGAGCCTTTGGGAAGGGACCAATAACATCAGTGCCCCCCATTCATCAAGTCAAAGGGCCATGAAGAAGGGAGTGGAACCAATTCATTAGTCAGTTGGTGGTGCTCGGGAGCATAAATTTGACAAGGACAGCTTTGCACCAACATTTGTTGGCCAATAATAACCAAAGAGTAAGTACTTACGGGCTAATGCCCGAGCACCTATATGTGCTCCGCAGAGTCCTTCATCAATATCTTGGAGGATTTGACTACCCTCCTTGGGAGTTACACATTTTAACCATGGCCTCAACAAAGATCTTCTGTATAAGTTAACTGTGGCCTCGACAAAGATTTTTTGTATAAGACTCCATTCAATATAGCATATTAGGATGCGACTCTTTGGATTTTCCAAGCTTCCAACCGATCTGTCGACAAGGTGCCTTGATCTAGATAATTTAGAATCGAACCCATCCACATTGAAGAAAAGTCTACTGAATAGATTATCTTTTCATCATAGCTCGGTTGAGGAAGAGTTTCAACAAGCACAACCTTGTTTAACCAAAAGAAGTTGATGCTAGCTTAAAAAGAGCATCAGCACGTTTCTTCTGTGACCAAGGAATTCTATGTATCTAGAAAGAACCAAAACCCTTGGCCAAATATTTAGACATACTTCCTTCCTTAGCTTCATATTCCCCAAGTACTTGCCGGACTATCAATTGCGAATCACTAAATGCCTGTAGCTGTTGTGCCCTCAGTTGCCAAGCGAAATTGGGACCAGCTATAAGTGCTTCATACTTGGCCTTATTGTTGGAAGTCCGAAAGTTGAATCTAATGAATAAAAACATTCCTGCCTTTGATGACTCTATAAGAGCAGACTCGCTCTGCTACCTTCTCAGCTAGAAGAACCATTAACATAAAGATTCCAGGTTTGGGATTGAGTTGAAATTTCTACATTAGAATAATCAAAGTGAATTCAGCAAGGAAGTCTGCTAAGGCCTAAGTCTTGATTCCTGTTCAAGGCTCATAAGCAATATCATATTCTCCAAGTTCGATAGCCCATTTGGTCAATCATCCCAATGCATCAAGCTTGGTTAAAATCTGCTGAGAGGTTGGTCGGTCTTAGCGCATATAGGGTGTGCCAAGAAATAAGATTTAAGTCGTCGAGCAGCATGAATTAGACAAAAGTAAAATTTTCAATCAATGTATATTGACATTTTGGACGTTGAGAGCTCAACTAACATAATAAATTGGACTTTGAACCCCCAAGTCTTCCTTGATTAATACTGCAATGATAGGTTTCTCGGCTACAGCTAAATATAAAAACAACACTTCTCCTGTGGTCGATGTAGATAATGTCGACATGGACTTCAAATGTTCTTTAAGTTGCACGAAGGCCTCCTGACATTCTAAGTTCCATTCGAATTTGTAAGCCTTTTTCAAAGTCTTGAAGAATGACAATCCTTTCTGTACGGACTTAGATAGAATCAGTTCAAGGCAGCAAGTCGACTAGTGAGTTTTGGACATCTTTCATTGTCCTTGGGGGAATCAATCCTCAATGGCTTTTAGTTTATCTGGATCTGCTTCAATTCCTCAAGAAGAGACCATGTAATCGAGGAATTTTCCCATTCTCACCCCAAACACGTACTTGTTTGGATTGAGCATCATACGACTTTGCTGAAGAACTTGAAATACCTCTCTTAAGTCGTCAATGAAAGAACCAACTATTCGGTTTTTGACCAGTAGATCGTTGACATATGCTTGCATGTTTGTTCTAATTTGTTGATGAAAAATCTTGTTCACGAGGTGTTGGTATGTTGCCCAAACATTTTTTAATCCAAATGGCATAGTAGTATAGCAAAAAATTCCTCTATTAGTAATAAAAGCTATCTTTTCTTGATCTTCACTGCTCATGCTAGATTAGTGATATCCCTTAAAGGCATCTAAGAAGCACAACACCTCTTTGCATGTTACTAAGTCAACTAGCTCATCAATCCATGACAAGAGGAACAGTTTTTCAGACAAGCTTAATTTAGGTTGGTATAATCGACGTACATTCTCCATCCACCTCCTGACTTCTTAACCATGACTGAGTTTGCCAACCAGGTCAGGTATTGTACTTCCCGAATCATCCGTGTGGCTAGCAACTTATCTACATCCTCAGAAATGGTTTGGCCACACTCTGTCCCAAAGTGCCTTCTTTTTAGCTAGATAGGCTTGACACTAGGATTCACATTTAACCAATGAATCATCAAATCATGAGGGATACCCAAAACATCATTGGCTGTCCGTGAAAAAATTTCTTGGAATTCGATCAACAGAGCCACTAAGGCTTCTCAGGTCTCTATATGGAGGCCTCGGCCTATCTTGACAACTCGTTCTAGCTATTGAGCATTCAAACAACATCTTCAATCTCATCCCCAGCCTCCAATCATAAGGGCTTCTTGGGGTTAGAGGTCTTCATCATTTCCAAAGTTAACACTGAGTTTTCCTAATGAGTTCAGTAGAACCACTCTTGAGAGCTTAGTTGGAGGGAGTAGCCGAGAAGGCTGCCTGCATGGTGGCTATATAACATTCCCATGTAGCCCTCGTATCACCAGTTTTCTCAGCTATTCCAACAAGGGGTCAGGAATTTTAAGCTTCGGTGATAAGTTGATAATATAGCCCTAAGGATTAAGGCGGGTCGACCAAGAAGCATGTTGTATATGGTATTTGCCTAAACTACAGTGTAATTGACTTGCACGGTATGAGACTTCAGGGACCTACCAACTATGGTAGTTAAGGTAATCATCCCATCGGGTATGTCAAATACCCCGCCCCCCCATATCTAACAAGCATAGTTTTGACCAGGGTAAGCTAATTATCCTTCAAACCCATCTTTTGGAAAGTTCAGTAATGCAAGACATCTATCAAGCTTCCAGCATCTATGTAAACTTTCTCAACCGAAAAATTGTTAGAAATGACCTCAGTCATGAGGGCCTCATGATTCCCAGATGCCATAGGAAAATGGTCCTCAGGTTCATTAGAGAGTACCTGATTGAGCCTTAAACTCGATTTAGCAAGGTCTAGATTAGTTTGTCGGTATTAATTACCCCAGCAAAGCCAAGACCCTGATTGGGTGATCAATCTCGGGAAGGTCTATGCTTCCTACGATCCATTGGTCTATCTGGTGTCTTCGATCCCACCAATCATCACATCTTTCTTGACGATTATCTCGAGAGTTTTCCCAGTGTCTATGTCTATCATTGTTCAAAAATTGTCTCAAATAACTGGCCTTAATTAAATTTTTGATCTCCTTCTTGAGATCATTACATTCCTCGATTTCATGGCCAATGTCTCTAAGCACAATACAAATTTGAGTTCCTTTTCTCTTTTTCACCAATCATCTTCAGAGTGGGATGGCTAAGGTTATGCTGTTTCATTACTATAAGCACTTGAGCTGGTCTAGCATTCAATAGGATCAATTCTTGGTCTGAGACAGGTAGCGTACCTTTGCTAATCCTATCAAACATAGTTTGTTTGTCTATGCCACCCAACTAGATATGCCAGTCTCATCATTCCTTTCTCGTCTTCACTTATCTTTGTTCTTGGGCTTAGAGGACTGCCACTTCCTATTCAGTCGGTTGGCTTCTTCTCCTTGTATGCTATGACGTACTCTAGCCCAAAGCTCATGATACGAACCTAGTTACTTTCCATATCAATTGTTTAGGGTGTTTTTACCTATATAAGGCTAATTATTATCAATGTTTAGATATAATGTTGATGTTGAATAAAACTTCGTGAGTTTTTTCCCTCTTTAGTTCTCTTTGTGAGATCTTAATTCCGCGAGCAATTTGTTTAGTTATTGTGATATCTTAAGTTCTAACTTGTATCCGTTTTGCTATACTATAGATACTTAGGCAAGTGTACCTATCGTTTCCAATAGTGCAGTGTACAGAAGTACCAAGTGTCGATCCCACAAGGACTATGTGAGTACTAGTATTAACCTTCTTTCTATTATCTAACCTCACAAAGCGAATGGGAAATTAATTGGAAATACGAATTAACTAAACTAATTTCCTAATTAAACCACAATCTAGAAGTCAGTAGAGATAATGGGCAAAAGTAGAGGCGAATCTAGATGAAGAATATCCTAAATCAAATACGCTATGACTCTATCTTGATTAATGAATAACCCAATCAGTTAGAACCTAGAATCCCTTAATTAGGTTCAATCTTTTGCAAGTATTAACCCCCTATCCCCTTGGTTGATTGATTGGAATCTCTTCTCAATCAAAACCCTAAAGAGAAGCATTAAGGTTCTATGGATTCTATGGTTTTGGTTAGGTTTGAATCTAACCGAGGAGACTTATGTGATTCTATCTCTAGCAACCCATGAAAGCCTCTTAATTCAAGAGATGATCTAATCAAATAGGTGATTTCTCAATCTAACTATATGAAATCAATATTGAATCCAAGGATGCATGCAAATCCCAATTCAATAGCCAATAAACTCAAGAATAAATCTAAAACAAAGTGGGTCTTTTATTAAACAAAGAATAAAATCATAGACATAAGAATCTAGGGTTCATCCCATCTAAATCATAAACAACCCAATTCATAAGTACAAGAATACAATTAACAAAAGACAAGAAAGAAAGAGAAATCTCATTCTCATGCAGCCCTCTTGAATCCTCCCTTGTATCTGGATAAAATCTTCTTGTTTTGCACCATTGATGCCCTTAAATTGTCCCTCTACTTTTGCTTTTTCCTCTCTACATCTCTCTTGATGTGTGCAAAAGTGTGTTTTTGATGTCTTTGGTGTGTGTGTAATGCCTCCCCAAGAGGTAGGGTTCTTCTTTTCAAAGATTCCACCCAAAACAAAGAAAATCACAGGTTTTTGTGATTGAGCCGTGGCGCCATCCACGGCACGTCCGTGTCTGTGCATGGAATACTTGACTTTCTGGTCCCATCTGCGGCGTCATCCACGCCGCGGGTGACGTCGGGGATGCGGACAGAAGCTCAATTTTCATTTCCATGTCAGATTTGACCTAAAGGTTGCAGAATTAGCTTTTCTTCAAAACATGAAAGTTGTAGCCCCTTGTGACAGCTTTCCAACACAATAAAAATAAAGGAATTTGAAGCTCTGTAGCTCTAGATATAGTCAAAATACTGGGAACTGGTCGGAACTGCCTCACAGTACAGATGTGCTTCAGTAACTTGGAAATTAGACCATCAAAACGTGAGAACTGGACTTGAATGTCTCATATGAATTGTAGATCATTGTCTTAGATTTAAAATGGCTCAAGAAGCATCTCAATCGAATATCTCTTGCTAGAGTTATTGCCAAAATACTGAAACATATCCAAGCTGCAAAGCCATTTCTTTCCAATTCTTGTTCCACCATTGATTCTTTGCACCAAATTGAGGATTTCTTGACTTCAACTCATCACCAATTTCAAAAAATCTTAAAGTATTATCCAATTATCATCCAAATTGATCTAAGTTGGTGACGGCAATGTACAAACCCTACAAAAATGACATCAAAATCACACCTTTACACAATTTGGCATTTAAATCACAAATGAGAAGAAATAGCTAAAAAACAGAGGAAAACTCATAGAAAAACTCTAAAAACCTACCCTAAAAACCTACAAAAACTAATGCACTTTAGCACTTATCAATTCCCCCAGACTTAAGTCATTACTTGTCCTCAAGCAATGAACCATACAAAACTCAAAACAATGACATAACCAAAGTAAAAGCAAAACATACATCTCCAAGAACAACTTCTTAACAACCATGAAACACAATTATGCAATCATCCATCTTATTTTAAATACTCATCATATTAAGCAAAGGAGAAAGAATTATACGTCACTGAACAAGTTCAATTCTGTTTCTCTACTGAACAAAGGAGAAAGAATTATACGTCAATGAACAAGTTCAGTTCTGTTTCTCTACTGTATTTGAAGCTCATAAGTAAGCAGATCATATAGCTAACAAGTACAACTATATGCCCATGTTTAATTCACTTTTCACAACTAGGGACTTTTACATATTAAGCTTAGCCTTTCCTTGAGACATAAAGTTGCCTTTTTACACAAAGATCGACATTGGCCAGATGAAGATCCCCAGTTACTCAATACTTCACTGCCCAAGTTGCTATGCATACTCATAATTTTAGCACCTTTTGACGCGAAGTCGACATTGACCAGATGAAGACCTCCGGTTACTCAGTACTAAAACTAGCGGAGTAGAACCTAAGCTTAATTATTCTCTTTCTCTTTTTTTTTTCTTTTTTTTTTCTTCTTTTTTTTTCAAATTTTTTTTCCAACTCATTTAGTCCCCTTTTCCCTAACACATTACCAATCATAGGCATAAGCCATACCAAAAAGCTAATTCACTACTTAACTCATGAAGAAAAACAAATAAAGTAGAAAAACTTCACTAAACTCACAAAAAATTTCAACATAATTCAATCTACTTTACCTAATATACTTTCTTCAAAATAAAAATTCAAAATCATGCAATCACATCCCCAGTCAATTAAGAAGACAATCCTCAAAAATGTACATAATCACTCTACTTGGGAAGGGAAAATTGACAACTAATGAGTTAAATAGATAATTACTTTCATAGAACTCAAAATAAAAATATTAAAGCACCTAAGTTGGAAAATTTTTGGAAAAAAAAATTGATAGAAAATCAACAACCACATCAAACAATCAATTTCCAGCAAATTGACCAACAAGTAGCACACACACCACGACAAAATTAAACTCCCCCCCACACTTAAATCACACATTGTCCCCAATGTGTGAAAAAGGAAAAGAAGGAAAAGAAAAGTTAGAAAATACTCCCCTCGTGGTAGTAGTGGCCACTTTAATTATGATTCAGCTACAAGAAATGAATCTAGAATATAGGAATCATTGCAGCTCATCAAAAGAAAGATAACTACACTATTTAGCTCATTAGATTCATGCCAAAATGTAATAAAAATCCTAAAAATAAAAATAATACCCACAGACCCAGAAAGAACTAAATAAATAAAAAGAATGGAGAATGACATAAAGCATTTAAAAACCATCGGTGCCTATGCATCGTCTCCACTCTTGTCTTAGCACCATTGGATGATTTACTTCGTACTTTTGCCATTGTACCTACACTCAAAGAAAATGAAATATCAAACCAAGGTACAATGGAAGTCATTTCCTTAACCAATGAAAGTACGTAAGAAGCTCACAACACCCATGTAAAGCTCAAAGTACACCCTCACACTTAATTAGTTGTAATCCCATAAACCATGTAGTAGCATAGTCAAAAAGACCACTAAATATACACGCAAGTTGCTATTGAAACCATAAAAGCATATTGCTAATTACTAAGCAAATGAACAACGATGCTCAAACATAATGCACTTCACCTAATAACAGCAATTATCCCTCAAATGGCAACTTAACAAGTATAAATTAAGTTTCATGAATGTCTACTGTGACAACTACTAAAACATGAACTACAACCAACTAAGGAGTAATCAATAAAGCATACAAATAAGAGGTGGGGATGTAAGGGTTGGGACAAAGAATGATTCTTCAAATACAAAAAAAAATCAACTCCCAAACAACCTAAGCACTTCAAAACTAAGCAAAAAGGAAATTTTTACATGAAAATCACACAAGATAAGCAATGAAATACAAATATCAAATAAAAACTCCCTCTTGTTCAAGTTACCTTTGACTGCTATTGTTGTGAGCTTCACGCATTTTCTTGAGGTTTGCTAAACAAACATCAAACAAACTAATTAAAATAATCCTACTAAGCTTAAAAATAACTAAAATCACTAAAATGCTAAAGTAAAAGTTGGGTTGCCTCCCAACAAGCGCTTATTTTAGGTCGTTAGCTTGATGCCATCAAGTGATATCATGTAAGCCCTTGATGAAAAACCTCTTCGGCCCATTCCTTCTTCCTTTTGGGACGTTGGATCTCAATCGTCAGATGTCTATCATATTCAACCCTCTACAACTCATCACTTTCTAGCTGTGGCGGTGGCACCACCATGATAGAACGGCATTCTTTCATTGTGGCCTTGCCCTCAAATTCCTCTAGTCTCCTCTCACATGCAATGTTATTATCATGAACTCCATAGTAAGAAGGAACCTGCAAAATATTAGTACCACAAAGAAGATTTATGTACAAAGGATTAAAAATATACACATGAGGTGCCTCCTGTGGAATAGAAATAGTGATTGGAAGTGAGGATTCTCCTAATTCTTTTGGTTCAATAGGTAACTCTTCCTCACCTACAGCTTCTACTTCATTCTCTTGTTCTTTTTTAATCCACTCAAGTTCTTCCTCTTTACTCGCCATTAGAGGGTCACTCAATTGATCACCATTAGACAAATCAATCACTTCCACTAGTTCACTAGGGTTTACCTCCGTGTCACTCATCAAGTCATATTGGTTCCTAGCATTCATAGCTTTAGTGATTTGTCCTATGAGACTCTCAATAACTTTGGTGATAGCAACAAGTTGTTCCTCAGTTTTCTCAATTTCAGCCTCTATTTTATCCATCCTATGATTCGTTGCTTTCATAAAATTCACCATGACCAATTCTAACTCGAGATTAGATTCTACAGGAGGAAGGTACGATTCAAATCTATACTCCTCTACTCTATCATGGGCTACTTGCCAAGTTGGTTGTGATTGATTCTCATACTCCATCCATCCATATGACGAATGATCCCACCACCCCGAGTTATAGGCATTGGGGTTGGGGTCATAAGAAGTTGGATAGTTGTTAGTGTTATCACAATGTACTTGTCGACTATAAAAACACTCATAAGAGCTATGGTTTCCTCCACAAAAAAGTACAAATATCAACACTAGCTTGGGAAAAAGAAAAACCATTTTCAACTTGTTCATTGTTTTTATAAACAATATTATCTATTAGCCTCTCAAGAGCACTTAGTTTATCCATACCTGTAGACTCCTCATTGTTACCTTGTTCATTAGGCCAATTGTAGTAGTACTCCGCCATCCTCAAATGAAAGTTGCTAAGTTGAGATCCTCAAAAACACCAACTTCAGGACAAAAATCAAAGAACAATTAAGAAACAAAAATTAAATTGAATAAACAAGAATAAACATAAAGAGAAACAAAATGGTTAGAGTAATAAAAATACGACATCCCTAATATCCTAGTCCCCGGCAACGGTGCCAAAAACTTGGTATCCGTTTTGCTATACTATGGATACTTAGGCAAGTGTACCTATCGTTTCCAGTAGTGCAGTGTATAGGAGTACCGAGTGTCGATCCCACATGGACTATGTGAGTACTAGTATTAACCTTCTTTCTATTATCTAACCTCACAAAGCGAATGGGAAATTAATTGGAAATACGAATTAACTAAACTAATTTCCTAATTAAACCACAATCTAGAAGTCAGTAGAGAGAATGGGCAAAAGTAGAGGCGAATCTAGATGAAGAATATCCAAAATCAAAATATGCTATGACTCTATCTTGATTAATGAATAACCCAATCAGTTAGACCCTAGAATCCCTTAATTAGGTTCAATCTTTCTCAAGTATTAACCCCCTATCCCCTTGGTTGATTGATTGGAATCTCTTCTCAATCAAAACCCCAAAGAGAAGCATTAAGGTTCTATGGATTCTATGGTTTTGGTTAGGTTTGAATCTAACCAGGGAGACTTATGTGATTCTATCTCTAGCAACCCATGAAAGCCTCTTTATTCAAGAGATGGTCTAATCAAATAGGTGATTTCTCAATCTAACTATATGAAATCAATATTGAATCCAAGGATGCATGCAAATCCCAATTCAATAGCCAATAAACTCAAGAATAAATATAAAACAAAGTGGGTCTTTTATTAAACAAAGAATAAAATCATAGACATAAGAATCTAGGATTCATCCCATCTAAATCATAAACAACCCAATTCAGAAGTACAAGAAAGAAAGAGAAAGCTCATTCTCATGCAGCCCTCTTGAATCCTCCCTTGTATCTTGATAATATCTTCTTGTTTTGCACCATTGAAGCCCTTGAGTTGTCCCTCTACTCTTGCTTTTTCCTCTCTACATCTCTCTAGATGTGTGCAAAAGTGTGTTTTTGATGTCTTTGGTGCATGTGTAATACCTCCCCAAGAGGTAGGGTTCTTCTTTTCAAAGATTCCACCCAAAACAAAGAAAATCGCAAATTTTCGCCGCGGCACGGTCGTGTCCACGGATGGAATACGTGACTTTTTGGTCCCATCCACAGCGTCATCCACGCCGCGGGTGATGTCGCAGATGCGGACAGAAGCTCAATTTTCACTTCCATGTCAGATTTGACCTCCAAGGTGGCAAAATTAGCTTTCCTCAAAACACAAAGGTTGTATCCCCTTGCGATAGCTTTCCAACACAATAAAAATCAAGTCATTTGAAGCTCTGTAGCTTGAGATATAGTCAAAATACTGGGAACTGGTCGGAACTACCTCACAGTAGAGATGTACTTTAGTAACTTGGAAATTAGACCATCAAAACGTGAGAACTCGACTTGAATGTCTCATATGAATTGTAGATCATTGTCTTAGATTTAAAATGGCTCAAGAAGCATCTTAATCCAATATCTCTAGCTAGAGTTATTGCCAAAACACTGAAACATATCCAATCTGCAAACCCATTTCTTTCCAATTTTTGTTCCACCATTGATTCTTTGCACCAAATTGAGGATTTCTTGACTTCAACTCATCACCAACTTCAAATAATCTTAAAGTATTATCCAATTATCATCCAAATTGATCTAAATTGGTGACGCAATTTACAAACCCTACATAAATGACACAAAATCACATGTAAATCACACCTTTACACAATTTGGCATTCAAATCACAAATGAGAATAAATAGCTAAGAAATAGAGGAAAACCCATAGAAAAACCCTAAAAACCTACAAAAACTAATGCACTTTAGCACTTATCACTAACCAACACATGGGGTTAGGGTTTGAGAACCTCTTCAAACTAGGTAGAATTGGGATTAGGTTGTTAATGATACACAAGGACGATCCTTGGGAGGATTTTCCCTATGGTTGGCTATCGTTGTGAAGGTTCCCTATTAGGTGATTAATGAGGGGTCTTGGGGCAAATCGAATCAATTGGTATCAGAGCTTCTTGGGTTTTTGGTATCTAATTTCCTAATCCAACTCGTGAGATTTTGATTTCTAGAGATTGGATATATCTTTTCTTTCTATTTTGCCTAAATTTTTGCAATTATCCTTGTGTTTCTGCCTTTTAGTTTGCACAATATCAATTCCCAGGGTTTTCTATTTGTGTGGGCTTTGCATTTTGTTGTCTATTCTATCGGGTCATTGCTCCTTTTTCAATTTTTGTTGCTTTGTTGAATTTTTCTACTATTTTTCCTGCAATTACCTACTGCAATTTTGCATCTTTAGTGTTATCTCTGCTTTAGGGCATCTAGAAACCCTACAAAGTTCGTGTTTTTTTCTCATTATTGATTGGGTTGTTGATTCTTGGTGATTTGTTGACTATTCATTAATTAAAATCATCAAAAGTCCTATCTTATTGTTAGAAACAAAAAAAAATCAAATCACTCATTAGGTTGTGTTGAGTGTTGTCCATTCGTAGTAATTTTTCCCTTTTGAGTCTATACCTTCATATTTCTTGTCCATTTTTATTCTTGAGTGAAAATGTCTAACGAGGGAGAATCTAAAGCGTTTGACCATAGAAATTTTGCTGAGACAATAAATGTTGGCATTTAGGGTAGGAGACAGACGATGGAAGTTATGTGTGAGCAAATGGAGAGGCGAAGCCATTCACATTCTAGATCGAAGAGTAGCCATCAAAGTCACCGAAGAAGGTCTACAATATTAGAATCAGAAGGTCCCAATGATGAAAGGGTGGCTGATAGGAGGCACCAATGAGGAGAACATGCTCGTGATGGCAACATTAGGAGCATCAAGATGAAGATCCCAACTTTCTAAGATCGAAATCACCCAAAACTCTACCTGGAGTAGGAAGGCAAGGTGGAACATGTGTTTGATTGCCACCACTACTCAGAGAAAAAGAAGGTCAAGCTTCCTATAGTGGAATTTTCTGAATATGCTAGTGTATGGTGAGACCAACTAGCTACCACTAGAAGAACATGTGGAGAGCGACCTGTTCGCACCTAGGAAGAGATGAAGACAATCATGCGAAGGAGGTTCATACTTGGCCATTATTATGGGGAGCTCCATCAGAGGCTACAGTCCATGTCACAAGGTGGTAGGACCGTAGATAATTATTGTAAGGATATGGAGTTGGCTGTGATTCGTTCTACCGTGGTGGAAGACCGTGAGGCCACGATAGCTAGATTTTTATCTAGTTTGAACCGTGAGGCCATGATAGCTAGATTTTTATCTAGTTTGAATCAAGAGATTTGAGACAAGGTTGAGTTGCAGTCTTAAGTTGATATTGAAGACCTAGTTCAAAAAGCTAAAATAGCTAGGAGGAGGAATGGGTCGGGACCTTATGGAAGGATTGGTTGGCATGGCAGCAGGGAACGTGATGACAAGCCGGACCAAGATTTCCATGGGAAAGATAATAGAGCAAACATGAGGCCTAAAGAGACATCTCGGCAAAAGGAGGGCATTATTGATGTCAAGGGTCAATCAAAAGCACCTATGAGGGCATGTGACATCAAATGATTCAAATGCCAAGGACATGGTCATGTGGCTGCCTAGTGTCTAAACACGAGGGCCATAATTATTTTGGATGGAGGAGAGATAAAGAGTGTTTCTTCGGGGGATGAGAAAATGCCACCATTGGAAGGAGGTAGTAAGTCTGATGGTGAGTATGGTGCTGACAAAGGAGAGCTTCTATTCATGATGAAAGCTTCAAATGAACTACCTAAGGAAGCTGGATGTGATGTAAAGAGAGAATCAATCTTCCATACGAGATGTCTCATATGGGACAAGGTATGTAGCTTTGCTGTTGATTTTGGTAGTTGTACTAATCTCTTGAATTTCTTTGTGGTAAAAGAACTTGGTCTGAAAACAATGAAGCATCTTAAGCCCTATCGTCTAAAGTGGGTGAGGGACAGTGGGGAATTGAAGGTGACGAAGCAGGCTATAGTTGAGTTCTCAATTGGTTAGTACAAGGATAAGATTTTATGTAATGTGGTGCCGATGGGAGCATGCCACTTACTTTTGGGGCGTCCGTGGCAATTTGATCAAAAGATGGTGTATGATGGGTTCTACAATCAATACTTATTTGCTTGGCATGGGAAGGACATCACTCTTGTGCCATTGACACAGATGAAAGCTCATAGGGACTATGTGAAGCAGTCCAAGGAGCTTGAGGTTGCGAAGGGGAAGAAGAAGATGGTGAAGGCAACTTCAACTAATTCTCATTTCCACATATTTCTTCTGTGCAGGTACATGATATTCCCTCAATTGGAGACATGAAGAAGCAAGATTCGAGGACGAATCTTCTTGAAGAGAAGGGGAATGATACGAACCTAGAAGCCAAAACTCAAGTTGACAAATGTATTCATATTGTTTCCAGAGCATCATCAAAGCATAGGACCTTGCCAACCCTTAATGGAGGCTTAGAAGCATCAAGAATGGACAAAAAGGGCTGGAGGAAGAGGCCATCAATGATGAGGAGGAGTACACTAGCGGCTAGGAAGCAGAAGAAGCCAAAGATGATGGCTGGTAGTGAGCTGTGGGTGGTGCAAGGAGAGACATGGCTGTGGCTCACTTCAGGATGCCCATGGCTCAGCATTGCAAAACATTCTAATCAAGGTCATGAGGAATGCTGTACCACGGCCTTTATCCAAAACTTTACGATTTCTTTTATTTTATGCGTTTTTACTTAGTTTTCACTTTTAATAGACTAATTACTTTCCATATCAGTTGTTTAGGGTGTTTTTGCCTATATAAGGCTATTTATTATCATTGTTTAGATATAATGTTGATGTTGAAAAAGACTTTGTGAGGTTTTTCCCTCTTTGGTTCTCTTTGTGAGATCTTAATTCTTCGAGTGATTCGTTGAGTTATTGTGATATCTTAAGTTCTAACCAATATTGGGGTTAGGGTTTGAGATCCTTTTCAAACTAGTTTCACTTCTCGGGTAGGTTGGGGTTAGGTTGTCCGTGATACACAAGAATGATCCTTGGGAGGGTTGTCACTGTGGTTAGCGATCGTTGTGAAGGTTCTCGTTAGGTGATTAATGAGGGGTCTTGGAGTGGATCGCATTAGCTCGTTAGGGTCTCGGGGTATTCTTCGTGGAATTGAGTAGTTAATCTGCCCAACAATAACCCATTAATGAAGGTTGCAATAGTGACTTGATTGGCCGAATTAGGGACTTGAAGGCTCTCATTGGTAAAATGACTCAAATGGTCCCTGAGGGATCATGAGATTGCTATCTTATGTTCATCATGAAGGCTGACTTCTTGCTAAGTGGCTTTGAGGATACAAAACGAGCAATAAACTTCTCTGTCAGCTCATTCACACTACTAATATTGTTTACGAGAAGGATTAAAACCATTTGCGAGCATTCCCAGTGAGATAGTGTAAAAACTAAATTTTGACACATCATTTATGTTTCTAACATTGGGGGGGTCAGCCTTCCTCTATTTTCCGGGGGTCAAATTTTGGTTTTTAGGCAAAAATGGCAAAATACCCAATTTAAGGGTTAAACAATAATTTCTGGCATGTAAATATTTTTTTCAGCAGTTTTTAGTTCTAGGTTCATATTTTAAACTTTTATACATATTTCTAAATTTTTTTTATTTTTTTGGGGTCAACTAATTTTTTTATATCATGTTAGTTCAAGGCAAAATCGTCATTTTACCTCGTGAACACCTTTTTTACTATTTTGGGTCTTAAATTCATTTTTTAGGCTTTTAAACCTATTTTTAATTTTTGGTAATTTTTTGGATCTAGTTGCTATTTTTTTTATAAACACCACATTTAGGGGCAAGATAGTCATTTTACACACAAATGTGTTTTTTCACCCAAATTTTGCCAATAAAATTCATAATTTGTATTTTTTTTGTTCTTCTCATTTTTGGGAGGGACCATGGCATTTTTTTAAAAATTTTGTGTCAAAATTATATTTTGGAAAGGTAAAATTATAATTTGCTTCAAGAGTATTTTAGCCTGTTGTGTATTCTTAGAGGACAAGATTTAAGACTTTTCTCTCTCTAGACTTTTCTCTCTATGTTTCCTTTTTGAATTTTAGAGTTTATGGCTGCCCTTCAACAAGGGCAGCCTTCTTCAGCTCCATTAAACCGTTCATTTGCTGATGTTGTTGCAAGCAAATCCTTTTCTCCAGTCAAGATCAAACCAACGACCATTTATAAAGGGGAACCATCTGTAAAATTCTCGGCAGAAGACATCAAAAAACTGGCAGAACCTTTTAGGTTCTCACTGGTAGGCAAGTTCAGCCATGGCCGCCCAAGCATGGAAGCTTTACGTAAGGCTTTTGCAATGATTGGTTTTTCAGGTTCATACTCGTTGGGGCTGCTGGATTATAGGCATGTTTTAATAAGGTTTGCTATGGAAGAAGATTTCCAAAGATGCTGGATCAAAGGGTTGTAGGATGCTGCAAGAATTTCCTATGAGGGTCATCAAATGGACGACTGATTTTCGGCTTGACATGGAATCATCAAGGGCGCCTGTATGGATCGCTCTGGAAAATCTACCGATACATTTTTTTGATAAGACTGCACTCTTCATAATTGCTAGTGCAGTAGGTGTTCCAATGAAGCTTGATGTTGTGACTGTGAATCTGTTTCGTCCTAACGTCGCTCGCATTTGTGTCGACCTGGATCTACTAAAGGAACTTCCTCATCGCATTTGGATTGCAGTAGGAGATGGAGGCTTCTAGCAGAAGGTTTCATATGAGGACTTGCCATTATACTGATCTAAGTGTAATAAGCAAGGTCATGGTATTGAAAGCTGCAAGTTTGGCCAACCCAAAAGCAAAGACCTGGAGATGGAAGACAAAACAAAACAGCAACAGAAGACTGTCAAGATGCAATATGTTCCGAAGGCGAATCCATCCAATATGGAGAATGATAATGACATTTCTCTGGATATTAGCCAATCAGTGCAACCTGTTCTGGATGACATAATGATGCTAGGATTTAAGAAGATTAATGTTTCGGTTGATAATAATAAGAATGAGGGGGAGCTGCAAGGTGAACATCAGTAGCAGGAGAATAAGGAGAATGAGGGTTTGATGGAAAACAACAGCTTGGAGATGACTGAGTTACAGCAACAATCTCAGCGATAAGAGCAGTTGGCCACATCTTCGGACCATTATCAGTAGAAAGGTTGTAACAATGGCATTATGGTTGGGGAACATGGGGTGGATGAGGCTCTCTTATATCAAAACGTCCAGAGGGAAATGGTTTTGGAAGCGGAAACAGCAGCTGGAAATCTGTCTCCACGCAATGGTGTACCTGAATCTGCACCTGCCCAAAATGATCACAGATTGGATTTCTGCAATTTGGAAGCCTCGTCTTCCCAAATGATTCAACTTCAACAGTAGCAAATTGAGTGGAGCCTTCCCAAACAAGGTAGACAACGAGGTATTCGTCCTAAATTCCAATCGGATAGAATCCTAAGATCTCAATTGAGATCGTCATCAAATGCTTTTGCTCCTTTGTCCAATGATTAGTTTTCTCTTTTGGAACATTAGGGGCAGTGGCTCGCCCTCCAAATTTACATAGGTTGAAGAAACTTATTAAACTTTTTAATCTGCAAATGGTAATTATCTGTGAACCTAAGATTGGCATAGGAAGATTGGATGATATTACATTGAAGATTGGTATGGATGCTGGGATAACAAATACTAGCAGTTCTGTTTGGTTATTTTTTCAGTAAGTCCTTTTCATGTTCTTTATTAGCTAAAAGTAATCAACATATTTCTATGATGGTTTCATCTACGCTCCTTTCTACGTCATGTAAGTTGTCCTTTGTTCATGCTAAATGCTTGGAGGATGATCGACAACAGCTTTGGAATGCTCTCTTAAATGAAATGGACCAGAATCTTCCATGGTTGATTGCAGGTGATTTCAACCTCGTGACGCAAGCTTGTGAGAAACGTGGGGGTCATCCTTTCCAAGTTCAGGAGGCCTCTGAATTTCTATCATTCATGCAGCAAGCTAGAATGTTTGATGCTGGATTTTCTAGGCTCCCCATATACATTGTGTAATAACCTGGCATGGGAATGCAAGAGTGTTGAAGAGGCTTGATAGGGTTTTGTTGAATTATGAATTCACTGCTTTGCAACTGGAACTTTCTGTTCAGGCATTTGTCCAGACGGCCTATCTGATCATGCACCTTTACTCTTGAGTGGTAAGACAAGATTGGATGTGAAATCGTGCCCCTTTCGGTTTCTCAATTTTTGGGCAGCTCATCCACACTTTCTGGACATGGTCAGGCAGACATGGTCTAAGAATTATAGCTGCTCTCCGTTATTGAAGTTTGCTTAAAATTGAGGGATGTCAAGCAGGTTATTCGTCACTGGTCTAAACAGACTTTTGGAGACATTTTTGCAAAAGTGAGACAGTTAGAAAGGAGGACAGCCGAGTTGGAGCATGCATTTGATGAGGATGGTTCGGACCACTCTAGGGATTGCTTAGAGGCTGCTCAATCTGAACTTAACAAAGCACTTACTGTTGAGGAGAGTTATTGGCACCAAAAGGCGAGGGTAAAATGGTGGAAGGAAGGAGATAGAAATTCCAAATTCTTTCATGCTATAGCTGTTGAACGGAGAAGGAAAAGCATCATTCATCGAATTAAAAATCCCTCTAGAGAATGGGTAGAAGGTGAGGCTGAGATCGGAACAGTTGCTTGTCATTATTTTACTTCTCTTTTTTCTCAAGAAGAAATTCGAGAAGTATGTGACTTGGGACACATTCCTAGATTGATTTCAGATGAGGAGAATAATATGCTAGAGATTTGTCCTAATCAGGACGAGATCCGAAAGGTAGTGTTTAATATGGATGGAGAAAGTGTTGCAGGACCAGATGGTTTTACAGGTGCTTTCTTTAAGGCGGCCTGGGATATTATTGGGGAAGATTTATACACTGTTGTGACTAGCTTCTTCTGTGGGGCTAACTTGCCAAGGAGTATGACCTCGACTTTAGTGGTGCTTCTTCCGAAGGTTGATCATCCGCAGGATTTTTCTCAATTCCGACCTATTAGCTTGTGCTAACTTCATAAATAAAATTATTTCTCGGATTTTGGCTAATAGGGTATCGTCTATCCTACCTAAGATCATCTCTACTCAGCAGAGTGGATTTTGTTAAAGGGAGGTTGATGTCAGAGAATTTTTTGTTGGCTCAAGAGTTGGTGGGAGACTTGGGAAAGCGTACTAGGGGTGGCAATGTGGTTTTGAAGCTGGATATGGAGAAGGCTTATGATAGGGTGTCTTGGATTTATTTGAATTCAAGTTATGCAGTGCTTTTGGTTTTGGGGAGAGGTGGATTGACATGGTATGGAGATTAATTTCCAATTGTTGGTTCTCTATACTAATAAATGGCTCTCCTACAAGTTTCTTTAAATCTTCCATAGGGATTCGACAAGGGGACCCCATATCTCCAGTGCTTTTTATTATTGCAGCTGAAGGATTATCAAGAGCTTTGAATCAATTACCATGTCAGAGGGGCTTTTCTCCATTTAAAGTTCCTCTCGGATGCCCTATTATCACTCATCTTGCTTTTGCTTGACAACACTATGATTTTTTCAGGTGCTACGAAGCGTTCATTAACAATGGTGTTTGATGTGCTAAGAAAATATGAGTCACAATCTGGTCAGAAAATTAGTACCTCGAAAAGTGTGTTTTTATGCCACCCAAAAACACAGCGAGCTAGGAGGAGGATCATAAAGCAGATAACGGGGCTTAAAGAAAGATCTTTTCCGGTACGTTACTTGGGTTGTCCCTTGTTTATTGGAAGGAGCAAAAAGGATTATTTTGCTGAGCTTAGTGTTTCATTGATGAAGAAAGTCCTATCTTGGCAGAATCATTTTTTATCTATGGGGGGAAGACTTATTCTTATAAAGCATGTGTTATCTTCCATCCCGTTACACATTCTGGCAATTTCAAACCCACCCAAGGGGATTCTTACTCAACTGGAGCATGGATTTACTAATTTTTTTGGGGTAAGGATGGTGAGAAATGGAAATACCATTGGATTACTTGGGGGAATGTATGTAGACCAACGGGGGAAAGTGGAATTGGCATACGGTCTCTTGACGATGTCTTCAATACTTTTACTATTAAATTATGGTGGAAATTTAGAGAGCAAGGATCACTATGGGCTCTTTTTATGGCTGCAAAGTATTGTAAACCTGGACTCCAGTGCACACAAAATAGATTGATTTCAGCAACTTGGAGAAGAATGTTGGGTAAAAGGGAGTTATGTGATGAGAAACTTGTGTGGTTATTGAAGGATGGTTCAGTTAGCCAAAATCTAGTATCTAATGAAAATGCTCATCCAATTTGGTCCTTAACTGCATCAGGTTTATTTTCTTTTTCCACGGCCTATGACTATGTTCGTGATTGTAGATCGTTGGGATTTATTTTTAAAAATATTTGGGCAAGTTATATTCCTATTAAAATTTCTGTTGTTATGTTAAAATTATTACTTGGAAGACTCCCTTCTACTGATGTACTTCATAGGATGGGGTTTCAAGGTCCGTCTAGGTGTTTTTGTTGTGATAATCCATCTATTGAATCAATTGAACATATGTGTTCTTGGGGTCAAATTTCGTCAAAGGTGTGGGGATTTTTTGAAGCGCCATTGGGCATTATAGCTAATGAAATGAGGATTCGTGCAAGATTAATGAAATGTTGGCTGTTATCTTGTTCGAATGATCAAGCTCAATTTTTGTTGCATCTCACTCCTATTTTAATACTGTGGCATTTATGGAAAGCTAGAAATGCCAATTTTTTTACAGGTGACAAACGTTCTTGGGAATGGATTGTAGCTGCTATATTCGCTGATCTCAGAATGGCTTTTGAGGTGAAGTTCAATATTGTGAATTCACCTTCATCTTGGCCAGAACTATATGAAAAAGCATGCTCTTAGAGGAAGGAAGTGAAGATTACTCTTGTGAGATGGTTTTTTCCAATTGATTTTGTGAAATTGAATACAGACGGATGCTCTAAGGGAAACCCAGGTGAGTGTGGTGGAGGTGGAATAGTTCGAGACAAGGAAGGAAAGTTTAATCTTGGCTTTGCATGCTATTTTGGTAGTGGAAATAGCTTGGAGGCAGAAATGCAAGCTCTACTCCATGGAATCAAGTTGTGCGTATCAAATGGCATTTCTTTCTTTCGTGTGGAGTTGGATTCATTAGTCTTGGTCAATATTTGTAAAGGTTTAACTCTATGTCCGTGGTACCATAGGAAGTTGGCGGAGGAAATTAAAAAATTCCAGCATCATATTATTTCCATCTCACACTAGTTATAGGGAAGCTAACAAACCTGCAGGATATTCTTGCTAATGAGGGATTGCTACTCAAGAGCAATATTACTTTCCACGATTTTGTAGATCTTCCAAAAGAAGCACGGGGTGCAGTTCGAGTTGATCGTTTAAATTTTCCAGCTTTTAGATTTCGTAGACATGAATATAAGATTAGTGAGTTATATAGTTTCATTTTCTTGTGTTGAAAGTTTATTGCTCATTCTGTAATAATAAGAGGTAAGGCTTTAGCCCCCCTTATTGTAATTTTCTATTGCTATTAATAAAAATTTGGGTGTGGCGTCCCGCCCTGTGTACAGGGTTAGCCAAAAAAAAAAGAGGACAAGATTTGAGAAGCTTGCTAGTAGCTTCTCATGTCTTATTCACTTGCCATCATCTGATTAACACAGCAACCCCAAAACAACCATCCACAGCCCAAAACCTCTATCTGACAACCTGAAAACCACACCAGCCACCATCCAAAGCTCTACCAGCTGCCGCATTCACCACTGGCCGTGAGCCGTTTTCCCAAAATCATCCTCCACTCATAACTAGTCTCCCAATAACCACCAAACCAAAATTACACAAAGCAGCCCCAAGACCCAAATCCATCGCCCAAATAGCCCCCTAGTCAATCAGACAATCATTGTTACTCAGCCCACATGATATCACAGCCATAAGCAAACTGCCATATCCACCAAACAAGAACACCAAAATCACCACCACCAGCGACAGCATTGGCTCCATCTCCACCATTAAACATCTTCATTTTTTTGGCTAAACAAAAGATGCCAGGCTTTTACATGCCCACTATATGATGTTGAATGGAGCAATTTATTTTGGGCTTGTATAACTAATGTTGGGGGATTTGGGTTTCTTGGAGAAGTTTGGGCTTCGGTTAAGAAGAAATTGATTTCAAGGGATTGGGGTTTTTTTATTTGAGAAATTTTTGTGTTGCCATGTAAATTGACTCTACCGACGTTAATATTTGTATTTTAGTCATTAGAATTTTTGGTGATCCTACTATGTCCCTGAGAATTGATTTAATTTATGTACTTAGGTCTCTAATAATTGTACATTGACCCCCATCAATTTTATGTTCTTTCAATCAGGTTCCTTAATTTGTAAATTAAACCCCCCTCACTTGCTAGAATTTACTATTTTAGCCCCAATTTTGTTTTACTTTTCATTACTACCCCTTGGATTTTTTTGAATTTCTAAATTTTACCCTTAACTTTGCAGGATTTATAATCTTGCCACTTGGTAAGCTTGAATTTGTATTTTTACCCCAATTTGTTGGAATTTACTTTTTTATGCTTTATTTAACACAAATAATGGTACTTTTAACATATTTACTCATTTCCTTAAATACTAGTAACGAGTCTTCAAAGGGAGGTATTTCACTTCTGTTTTAATTTCTCCTTATGTGCTCCTATGTGTTTCCATATGTGTTTTCTTTATGTGTTTATTGCTTTATATATTTGTGGAGTGTTTATTTGCATTGTTATTATTTGCTGAGTTTGATTTTTATCATTTGAGAAGTGTAATGTTTTTATCATTTTAGTAGAATTTTTGTATTTAGATAGTCAATGTAATAGATAGGTTACATTTTTTTCATATTTTTACCATTCAGAAAATATTTGTATTTAGATAGGCAAGCATAATAGATAGCTTATTTTCTCCCTTAAATTGTAGCTAGGCTCCTTGGTGTAATAGTTAGGTTTTGTGTGCCCTTTGTGTGGTTATATGTTTATTTGTTTTACCGATGTCCTTAGGATTTTTGCATCTAGATATTATGCTTATGTGTTAGGAGCTCCTATGTGATTTGTATGCTCTTATATATTTATTTATTTCTATTATGTTTTTAGTCATGTTCTATTTGTAACGCCACAACACTAGTCAAATATTAGTTGTGGTTTTATCACTTTCTTGCTAGTCCAACACTAGTGGGAATTTATAGAAAACATAGGCTAGTCCAACACTAGACTCTTAGGTAATTTTAGTACGAGTCTCACCCTTCGTGTGTTTTTCATCTCACTTCACGCACTTTATCTCTCTTTCAAGTTTTTTTTTTTTTTTTTTTTTGCATGATTTCTATATACATAAACTATTATTATTATCCATGTTAAACACATGTTTAGTGCATGACCACTTAGATTGTATTTCATATAGAATTTTTAGGTCATTTGTGTGCATAGACTAGAGATAGTCACCATCCTCATGCTGGAAATGAGCAAGTTTGGCTTTCCCTGAGCCTTAGCATGCTATTCCCCCCTTTGTGGTAGAAACAGTCAGCCACTAGTTTTTAGTCTCCCACACCCATTATGATTGCATCCCCTCTTTCTTCGATCACTTACTAGCTATACTATTATTTTCCTTTTCTTTTGCATCTCATTTTTTCATTTACACTCGTGACTTCTTTGAGGCTTCGTTTTGGGGTTTCACAATTAATGCGATAATTCCGATCAAGCCTCAAAGGGATATTTCATTCCTCCTAACACCCTATTGGGTCTAGCATTTGCATTCATTTAGTCACGTTCAAATGCAAAAGAATTCAGGATTATTTTAGAAAAATTTGATTAAACCTCAAACTAGCCTCGACTAGGAAGACAGGGTGCCTTAAGCATAAGCCTTTGCCTTCCCTTTCTTCAAATGTGACTCTTGGTCCTTATTTCTCTTGTTTTCAAAGACCAGGAGTCGTAGAAAGGTTTTTTATACATTTTTCTAAAAAAATTTTTCTTTTTTTTTTTGTTTGAAGGTTTTTCAAGTGACTTGGTACACCCAAACTCATTACCAAGTAGCGGCTCCACTTTTGAGAAAACCCTTTTTCCAAAATCTTTGGCCAAAGTTGTTGCATTTTTAGTCCCGACCTTGTTTTAGTTGTTTTCAAAAAATAAAATCATTTTCTTCTAAAAAAATCCTTTTCACAAAAAAAAATACTCAATTTTCCCACACGGTTTTCCAAAAAGAAAAACTTTTAAAAAGGTATTTATCATTTTGGGGCGCGATTGATAGCATAGTAAGAAAAAGCTCGAAACATAATTGCATCGGAAACCTAGAACAGGTGGAAAGCTAAGGTAAAGGCATGCACATGATCTTTGGGATCACCTCTAACATCATATTATGGAATACTAGGAAGCTTGAGATGAATTGGAAAGGGGTCATCAATGATCTCATGCATGAAAGGAGAAGCTCAATGAATATGGTTGGGAGCCGGAACTTTCTTTACAAACGGGTAAGCATCATTTTGCTTACTGATTGCAGTGTAGATTAGGTATAGAAAAATGAAGCAAAAACACACACAAAGTAATAGACCCTAATCTCTTGTCAATTGCAGCACTTGGAGCATTAGGTATTGAATCCAACAGGGAATTAAATTGTTGCAATTACTATGACTTTATGGCTAAATCTATCATCTAAACAAACATAAATCAAGAGTGGTTATGGATGGTTGCTACAATAGAATAGGCAAATGATAAAAACAACTTGTATGAATTCAATAGCAAGCAACCTAGAACTAGAATCCACTAATGAACCACGAATGCATGATAGACTTGCTAAATTTTGCCTTGCCTTGTTAGGATTCAATTCCATAATAGCCATAACCAGTTTTCACTATGAAATGACAAGATTCTAACTATTCTCATGATGAAATCCTAGAAAGACATGAATTGCATTGATTCACTTAAGCTTCATTATTTTCATATGAACAACTTAAGCATTACTTGTTCATTTTTTATTGTTAAATGTATTTCTCAATGTCAAATAGCAAGTAAAATGACTTGTTAATGTTGGCCATACAAAAACAAGTGTTAAATCTTGAACAAGTAAACAAACAAGTGCAAGCTTAGCAAGTTAAGATAGATTAAATCATGCTTTTATATTCATTATCTTTATCTATATTCTAGATGAACTTTTAGTTAAACATGGCTAGTGTAGTAACAAAAACTCGAACTTTCATGAAAGAATTCGCATTCAAACAATGAAAGCAAAAGAATAGAGTTAAGAAATGCTCATTCAAGGTTGAAGAAAGCTTCTAACTTCTATTTCCTCTTCCAAAGGATGATTACAAGAGTTTTTGTACAATGACCCTCACTATTATATCGAAAACGAAAGAGAATTCTATTAATTCTTCTTGAACTATTCTAGCCAACCTCTATTAAACTAGTAACAAATGACTTCTATATATAGAGCAAGATTTTATAAGTCATTTTTCAACTTGCAAACACATTCAATGCACTGAAATGATAAAGATTTGCATTGAGATTCCAAATAGGCATAAAAGTCATCAAATGAGAGCTCAATGAAAGCTATAGTTGCAAAAACCCTATTTTCACCAGAATAGTCTACAAAAATCAACTACAAATTGACACAAATTGTAAACCTTGGAATCTGGTGGCTAACGTCGATCCATGGGTCAACGACTTGCAGATCACATTCGTGGATCACTGAAAAAGGGTCCCACTTGATTTCAGGCTTTGTTGAGCTGGCTTTCCACGTGTATCAGATCTTTTCTCAACATTTCTTTGTATTTTTGCTAAATAATTAAGTCTCCCAAATATTTGCACAATTTATTCTTCAATATTTCTTCAAGAATTCCATCAACTTAATCACTTGAATCTTCTTTGTTTTTTTTTATCCACTTTGACTTCAATTGATCCAAATTGAAACTGAGTATGATGAATCTGCAAAGGTGCATAAGTAGCTCAAAATAACAATTCCACCTCAAAACCCTAATTCTGAAAAAAAAAACCCTAATTTATTGGAAAATGAGTCATAGCCAAAATTATTAAATTATACTTAAAACATACCAAAAATACATAATAAAATATAGAATAATATTGGTCAATTTATTACTTATCATTTACATTTGTTGCCTATCAGAATTCTTGAAAATACTTCTATCATTGAGTCTTCTCATTTTTCTTAGGAGAATATCTTCTAGAATGCTTCGACGCAGATCTGTAATCGGAAAACTTAGAAGGAGAGTGATCTAGTCGGCGTTTAGACGATTTAGCATTTTCTTTCCCTTTTCTCTTGAAAGACCTCCCAGCTGCTAAATTATACTTGGGTTTTCTTTAACAAACACAGCCATTTTTGCAATGGCATTTTGTTCGCGGGGGGGGGGGGGGGGGGGGGGGATTGATTATCCTATTGATATGTACCAAAGGACCAAGGCTCAAGTTGATCAAGGTGTTTTTGTGATCTTAAGAGAGTCGCCAAAGCCAAGGCCACCCCAACCCCTAATGGAGGCATAGGAGCACCCAAGAGGGGCAAATAGGGCTGGAAGAAGAGGTCATATATGGCTGGAAAGAGTACGTTTGCAAGTGGAAGGCAGAATGATGTGATCCCAGGACTGCTTACAATCTTGATGCTTAGATATTCTCATGGAGCAACTCGTTTGGACTAAGATGAGATCAAATCATGGCTGATCATGAGGGGAACGTTCAAGCTTTGTGACTGCCATGGTGTAATTCGTGACTTTGGGCCTCTAAATAGACTTGGTGATCAAGCTATTCAAGTGTGTTCATTGGGCCAAGAGTGTGACAGCCCCACCTTACCCAAAGGCGCACCAAAGGGCTTAGCGGACTGCCTGCCTAGCTCTCGCCAGGACTCGAATCGAGCACACACTAAAATTCACAAGCAGATGTAATTCGGTAGAAAACTCGTAGCTACCAACTGTGACAGTTCTCAGGGTCACATCACATTCAAACTTAAAAGTAAAAGTACTACTTAAACAATTTACATTACATACATTTGTTATTACAATAATATCTCAAGCAGTCCTTCTACCCAAAAACCCTACCCAGTTCTACCTTGGATTCCTCACCACCGGCTTTAGAGATAGGAGCCTGTTTAAGGAAAACAAATAAAAGAGAGTGAGCTATAATAGCTCAGTGAGGTTCCCACACATGCAAATACAGAGGCAATCAAACAGAAGTTAATTAAACGAATGTCACAAGTCATAAGACAATATAAGGACAAATTTAAGCAATCACTGATTTAAGCAAGGGAGGATACTTTCCAATCGCGAGAGCAAGTACTGATCATGTGACCATGGTATTGAGAGTGGATTGCCGGTTATACCTGCATTATCAAGCAAGAGCCCTATCCGCCATTCACCTTATATCCTCCTAGAGCCCCGTCCGACCCATCCAGGGTGAGATCTCAACCCCGGAGGGCAACAAGCAAGAAGATTCAGTCCGGAGTTGGCCTCTTTGAGGATTCACAACTCAAGGAAAAGAACCACAAGCCCTACAACACCCAGCACCTTATATCCTCCTTGGTACCCTCTTGCTAGACTAACCGTGGCATGACCACGGAAGTCTAGCCAACAAGTTTAAAGTAGTGGAAAATTCACAAACAATTATATTCATATCAGGTAGAAATTGTGCATGTAACAAACCATGGGGTAAGTGCGATAAAGTACACACTTTCCCTTCATATAACACATTGTAACAATTCATGAATTTCAAGAACACATAGCACATTGTGACAAGTCACGAGCATCAAGTACAAATAAATCACATTTTGAACATATTTCAGGAATATATGAAGAAACACTCATAACAAAAGCAAAGGAACACTCACCTGGTACGCTTAAGAAAATATTTCGTAAAACGGTTGCGTCTCACTTTTGGATCCTGGAATTTATAAGAAATAATCTAATGAAACTCAATTTAAACCCTAATCAACTTAGAAAGAAAATTCAAGAAATACCCCATTAAATTCTAGGGTTTTAGTTCTAGGGTTTAGGGTTTTCTAACAAAATTTTGGCATTATTTCCCCTTAATTTTCGGCCATCCAAATTTGTTTTCCATCAAGATTCCAATCAGCAAACCCACAATTCAACAAGTTCTAACAACTTCTTAGTTCAATTCAAGCTCAAATTCAATCAAAAATTCCACTAAATATCAAGAATTATACTCCAAGAATCTTCAACCTAAACTGCGCAGGGTTGGTTTTCAGCCAAATTCATGCCATTATTGGGGTCAATCCATCAAGAAATAAGGAATTCTGATTACATGGTTTTAAAGTACGTTTATAGGGATACAACTTTCGTGAAGATCATCAATCCAAATTCCAACTAGAACAGGTTCAAAATCATCCCTCAAGTTGGCTCATCATCAAAACTGTTTCACGCAGAACCGAATTTTCAGCCAATTTTGCAAACTTTCTGCGATTAATACACAATGAAACACAGTGCAAGCCTTATACCGTTGGAAAGCCCTATCAATCTAGTTTCTAAAACAACAAGAATCACTCGAATCCAAGTTATGTACATCAAGTTATGAAAGTTTTACTAAAACTGGTCCAGCATGACTGTTAATGTAAAACTTGAACAAAACCCTAAATAAAGCTTAAATAAAACTTAAATAAACTTGAAATTAATAGCAAAAGTTCATGGTACATACCTTAAACAAGCTTAGAACCTTGCTTAGGGAGAAGAAAACCTCACTTTCTATGGTGGAATTTGTATAAAATTGGAAAGGAAGCTCCAAGAAAATGAAGAACAAGAGAGGGTAGAGAGAGGGCAAGCAAAATTCGTCCAAGAGGGAGAGAGAAAATGGGAGAGAATTCAGTCAAGAAAGTATAAAAGAAGTAAAAGAATAATGGAGGAAAGTGTAACCAATGAAAGCTAGACAAGAGTCAAGCTAGGGTTTAGATATTTTGGCAAAATAGGTGCTAGTTGGCTCAATATAATTTGTACAAAATTTTAATCATCTAACACTCAACAATTGGCAAGTTTTGTAACATAAAATTTTTAAAACAAAAGAGAGGAAAAGGAGAGAGAGGGGCCGGCCATATGGGGGGGGGGGGAAGACAAGGGTTTAAGTGAAAATTTTAAGTTAATTTTTGTGCTAAAGTTCAATTAGTCAAAAGGCTTAATAATGGTAGAGTTGGTTAGTCAAAATTACACACTATTGTAAACTAATAGACCAATAAAATTAACCCAAGTTTGGTACTTAGGTGTACCACTTAATCATACAAAAATCTCATTTAGTTAACCTAACTAACTTAAGACATTTTTCAACTATTAAACCAAAGATTAACACTAAACCTTAAATAAAAGAAATGCCCTATTAAATGCACTTTAATTTCCCTCTTCTTTTCTTTTCTCATTCATTTTTTTTCTACTAATAAACATAACATAAATCAAATAATCTTTTTAGTGCGAATTTCCGGGGCGTCACAAAGAGTTTATGCATTGGTTATGGATTAAATATATATTCAAAGAAGGTCCAATTGAAGCTTCGAAGTGGTCCATAACATGTTTCTAAGGTGCTGGTTTGGTTGGACTTGTTGGAAGGCCTTTTAAGGATGAAAGATGGAGGCCCAATAGTGCTTAAAAGGAGGCGTCTAACCCATGAACAATTTTTGGACAAATTTTTAAGTTTAATTCTTTAATGTTAAGTTTTCTATTTTGTTTACAAGTTGTAACCTCTTAGAAAGTTAGCATATTGTGTTAGTTTACAAATAGTGCTCTTTGTTAAGTTTCTAGAACTTTCTACAAGTTGTTATGCAAGCCTATTTATAGGCCAAAACACTGTTACGAATTTTAGATAAGTTTGATGATTAATAAATTTGTGAGTTCTCAAATTGAGTGCTTTCTTTTGTTCTTTGCTGATTAAGAACAACCCCCGAACTTGTAGAGTGATTCCAAGTTAAAAAACCCTAGCTTAGAGTTACCTTACTGGTTTGATCAAGCTTTCTAGGTGCTAATTCCTTGAGTTCTTGTTTGTTCCATAAGGAGGTTCAAAGCTTCCTTGAATTTTCGAGTTGTTCATCTTACGTGTTCAAGGCTTTGGTGCTAATTCTAGAGTCTAGTTCATCCAAGGGGAAAGGTTCAAAGTTCATACTTGGTCTTTCAAGCAATTCCACATTTATCTGCGCGTATCACAAAAGAAGGCTAGAGTGACTTTTTGACCTTATCCGCGAGAAACATCTGCGCGCGAGTACCTCTGTCACGAGAACACAAAAGTTTCTACTTGCAACTATTGGCTTAAGTGAAGCGTATCCATGACTATACCCGGTTGCGGGAATCCCTCACGGATATAGGTAGATTCTACGAATTTACTATTTTTAAATTTTAATTATTTTTCTTTTAATTACAATAGACTATTTGACTTTCCATAATAGTTTTTAGGATGTTTTATATATATAAATATATAAATGTCATTCTTTTATCAGAAAATACAACTTCGATGATTAATAAAATTGAAGCGAGGTTTTTTTCCTCTTCTCTCTCTTTGTGAGATTTGTGAATTCTTCGAGTGATTTGCTGAATTTCTTTGATATCTTGAGTTCCAACTAACATGTGGGGTTAGAATTTGGGATCTTTTTCAATCTAGTTTCAATTCTTGGGTAGAATTGGGGTTAGGTTGTTCCTAGATACACAAAAACAATCTTTGGAAAGGATTGTCCTGTGGTTTGCATTCGTTCAAGGGTCCTCGTTAGGAATTTAACGAGGGATCTTCGGGGCAGATCACATCACCTACACCTCTTGTTCATTTTGATAACTCCCCTGGCTATCCACGAGCTATGTTTCTTCAAGGTCCAAAATATTAATGGGACCTTTCTTCTTTTACGCACGTGTGGGTGCCGTTTTTCTTCAACAAGGATTCACGTGGATAAAAACTCAAGTTGGATGAACTATGTTGTTCCCACAAATAGCACCAAATGATGTGTCCGAACTAAAAACAACTAAGTACTCCTTCGGATAAGCGGACCTGAATAAACACCTAGGCTTGTAACACAACAAATGTCAAAAACACGTAGGGGTAAATCCCCCAAAGTGCCTCCGATGCTTAAGTCAGTTTACTCATGAAAATTGAGTATATAGTGAGGCTTAAAGAGAGTGTTTGTGAAAGTACCCTGTAAATGATGCAAATAGAGGCTTATATGCAGGTAGAGTAGAGGGAAAATGATACGTGCGTGATGACGCCCATCTCAGGTTTTAAAGCTTCAGTAACGGATTTCGTCAACTTGAGCTATTTGGAGGAGTTCAAGGGCATAAAGCATGGCAATGGATCATGGAAGATGGCTCATTTAGCATCCACTCAAGGGGCCAAGGGTTGGTGGTCAGGTTTTAGGTCCAAAGTGCAAGGATGAATTTTCAACGAACAAAATCAGAAGCCAACCACAAACATTCTGATGGAGGCCGCACCCCAAGCCATCCTGCGGCTTGGATCAGAAGCTTTTACGTTTTATTGTTTTAATTAGTTTTAGTGTAGTTTTAAGTTAAATTTAATTTAGACTTTCCATTTATGCTTCTTAGGGTATGTACACCTATATAAAGGCTAGATATTGTCATTTATTATTATGTTATGTTGAATTATGAATTAAATCAATGAAATTGGTTTTCCTCCCTTTGAGGGATTTTTGTGAGTTCTTGGGATGAGAACTTTTGTGTGACTTTTCAAGAGTGATTCTTGAGAGTTAACCTTTATACTTTAAGTTCTAATCAACAGGTGTGATTAGGGTTTAGGTTTTCTTCTTGTTAGATTCAAATGGTTGCATTTCACGGGGTTAGATTGGGTTCGAGTGATTCGATGAGAGTTTGTATTTTGTGATAATTTGGTCCAATTCTGTGGGAGGGATTGGATTAGGTTATCGCCTGATCTTCAAGACGATCCTTTGGGGATGTTCCTGTGACACACAAAAAGGGAGATCAACCCCGATCGTGTCAAGTGGTATCAAAGCTATTGGATTTTGAAAGAAAATCGAGTTTTTTCGTTGTGTTTAACCCACTTGGATATGTCTCTTCATTATCAATCAATTTGGATATGTCTTTTCTGTTTGGGTTTTTGGTTGTTGATTTTGAAAAAAAAAATCACGTCACTATTCACGATATTGTAGCGTCACTGTTCACAAAAATCACTGTTCACGCGACATTACTGTTCACGCCTTGGGTTTACTGTTCACGACGGATACTGTTCATATGACTTTTTCCAGAATTTTTTTCCAGTTTTTGTTTTGTTTGTTTTTGGAGTTAATTTTTGTATTGTGTGAGTTGTTTTCTGTTGTTTAAAAAAAAAGGGGTTAAGGAGTTGCAAAAATTCTTAAGCGGAAAAAGGCAAGAAAAAAAAAGTGATATCTTCATAAAAGCCAAAATTGGAGAAGATTTGCTTATTTTTACAGGCTATTGATGTTGAACTTTGAAGATCCTAGTCTATTCGTTCATGAACTCCAAAGAGGCGTCAATAAAAGCAGAGATAATTGGGATGCCAAGAGATCAAGTGTTAAAAAGAGTCATTCCAAATCCTCTACGAAGGCAGTCAATGATGAATATGGCTATGAGGGCATTGCTTCAAAGAGGAAGGAGAGATCTTCAAAATCCAAATCCTCTAGGAGTCATCATTTTGATTCTTCAATATGGGATGAGATGCAGGGTCAATGTGCTACTTTCATAGAAGAGATGCAGAAGTTTGTGGACAAATTGGAATCACACATTGATGCTTCAAGGGAAAAGCAAAATCAAGTAGTCCATGAGGAGAAGCATCACTTGACTGTGGAACTTGAAGTCAAAGAATGTCCACAAACAGTGGATGTGTATATTGAGGAAAAGATTGGAGCCGAGGCATCACCTTTGAAGCCAACTGAAGCTACAATGCCATTACTAGAGGAGCCTTGTGGTATTGATGATGAAGCATTAGTGGAAGAATGTGCGGTTCTTGAATCCTTGGAGCAGTCACTGGAGGAAGAGCCACCAAGTGTTGAACAATTGACGTGGTGTAGATCATGTATAACAATTATGAACAAAAACACACAAATCAAGTAATAAAAACCTAAGCTCCCAACTTATTCCGCAAGTGCACGGGTCGGTTGTAGTATTTGGAGTATTATGTATCGAATCCCACGAGGAATCAAATATGTGCAATTACTAAAGCTTTTTCACTAACTTTTATTATCTAAACATAATTAAAATAAGATGTAGATAGGATCCCTTCAATAGAGTAGGTATATGATTGAGAACTTATGTAAAATTCAATACAAAGAAGACTAGAACATAGAATCTACTAATGAATTATGCATGAATGACTCACTAAGTGTTATCTTGCTTTGTTTAGAATCCAATTCCATAAGTGTCATAACTAGATCTCTCTATAAAATGATAAGATTTCAACTATTCTCATGATGAAACCTTATGATAATATGAATTGTAGTGATTCCCTTAAGCATCCATTATTCTCATATGAAAGACTTAAGCATTACTTGTTCATTTTCCATTGTTACATGCATCTCTCAATGTGAAGTAGCGACTAAATGACTTGTTTAGGTTGGCCAAGCAAAAACAAGTATTAAAACTTGAACAAGTAAACAAACAAATGCAAGCTTAGTAAGTGCAAGAAGTTAAATCATGTTTGTTGATTTATTAGCTTCATCTATGATCTAGATGAAGCCTTTAGTTCAACATGGTTAGTGAAATAACTAAAAGTTCAACTTCAAAGATAGAATTCATGGCAACTATTGAAAGTAAAAGAGATAGAGTTTGAGAATTGCTCAACCAATATGAGAATTAGTCCTCTTCTTTATTCACCTTTCAAAAGATTGCACTACAAAGTCTCTTACAATGATCCTCACCACTCTATTGAAGGATTGAGAGAATTCTATTAATTCTCTACCAAGCTAAGTATAAAACTGAAGACTATAACTACTTTCTACTCCTAAAACTTGTTACAAAGGCTTTACAAATGACTTCTATTTATAGACAAATGTTTCTCAAGTCATTTTTCAACTTGCATGAATCATTAATGCATGGAGATGATGAAGATTTGCTTGGGGATTCCAAATGAGCACAAAAGTCTTCATTTATGCTTCCAATATATTCTTCCACTTGCAAAACCCTATCTTTATCTAAAAATGTCTGTAAAAATCAGCTGGAAGAGGATGCCAGTTGATGCCCTAGAAAGTCCAGCCATATTACGATCTGCGGATGGCGATACGCGGATGTACATCCGCGGATGGCGATTCATGGATCTCCATCCGCAGACATACCTTTGTAGCCCCCACTTGATTTCTAATTTTTGCTGAGCTAGACCTCATGTATGCTAGCATTTTCTATGTATTTCCAAGCATTGTGGTGAAGAATTGGAATTTTCCATTATTTTTGCACAAGTTTTCCTTCAAATAGTTCATCCAACTTTAACTCTTTGAATCACCATTGACTTTGATTTTCCTTTACTCCAATTGATCCAAAATAAGTTTTAGTATGATGGACCTAGCAATTATACACAAAAATTGTGCATTAATTTGCTCAAATAAAAATTCCTCCTCAAAAACCCTAATTCTGGCAAAAATCTTAATCTTATGAATTGTTAGGAAATGAGTCATTTGCAACCAAAAATACTATACTTATGCTAAAATATCATCTAAAATATATAATAATATATATAATAATATTAGTAATTTTATTACTTATCAACAATCCCTTGTGATCGTACCTGGTTTCTTATCTACTATGGGCAACGATTTGAGGACGAATCATTTCAAAGAGGGGGAGTTTGATACGTGCGTGGTGACGCCCGTCTCAATGTTTTAAAGCTTCATCAACGGATTTTATCAACTTGAGCTATTTGGAGAAGTTCAAGGGCATAACGCATGGCAATGGAGCATGGAAGATGGCTCATTTAGCATCCACTCAAGGGGCCAAGGGTTGGTGGTCGCATTTTAGGTCCAAAGTGCGAGGACGAATTTTCAACAGACAAGACTAGAAGCCCTCCACAAACATTCTGATGGAGGCCGCACCCCAAGCCATCCCGCGGCCTTCCCCACAACTTGGATTAGAAGCTTTTATGTTTTATTGTTTTAATTAGTTTTAGTGTAGTTTTAAGTTAAATTTAATTTAGATTTTCCATTTATGCTTCTTAGGGTATGTACGCCAATATAAAGGCTAACTATTGTCGTTTATTATTATGTTATGCTGAATTATGAATTAAATCAATGAAATTGGTTTTCCTCCCTTTGAGGGATTTTCGTCAGTTCTTGGGTTGAGAACTTTCGTGTGACTCTTCAAGAGCGATTCTTGAGGGTTAACCTTTATACCTTAAGTTCTAATTAATAAGTGTGTGTCGTGCCCTAAAAATCATGGGTGAAGGGTACTAGTGGTGGGGTCGTGGCTGTCACGTTCTGAAAAGACGGTCTAGTCTGATGACCCTTTTGAAAAGCAAGTTTTTAAAAAAAATTGCGCACGTGTGTGAAAAATCGGGTTTTTATAGAAAAAGTGTATTTTAAGAAAAATGGTATTTTAAAAGAAAACAAGGCCATTGCTAAAAGTGCGACAGATTTGTCCAAATAAATTTGAAAAAGGGTTTTATTTTGAAAAATGGAATCGCCACTTGGTACTGAGTTAGGGTGTACCAAGTCACCCGAAAAATTGTTTAACAAAATAAAAATAACAATAAAAATAAAGAATTTATAAAAATATTTTAAAACCCTTTTTCGACTCCGGCATACAAAAAACGAGAGAAAAAGGTCCGGGAGTCACATTTGAAGAAAGGGAAGGCAAACGCTAACGCCTAAGGCACCCTTTCAACCTAGCCGAGGCTAGTTGCGAGGTTTAATCAAAATTTCCTAAATTAACCCTAAATTCTGTCGCGTTTTGGATGCGTCTAAATGAATGCAAATCCTAAGTCTAAATGTGAATATCGTGAGGGTCAAAATGTTCCGTCGAGGCTTGGTTCAGAATTATCGCATTAATTGCGAAACCCGAGCCGAGACCTCGAGAGAGTCACGAGTTTTATGCAAAATGTGATGCAAAAAGAAAAGAAAATAATAATATAGATAATAAGTGAAGAAAGAAAAGTGGGTATGCAACATAACGGGTACGAGGAACTAATAACTCGTGACTAAATGTTCCTACTCACGGAGGGAGGTACGGCATGTACACCACCGCTTTCCACGTGAGTAGATGACTATTTCTAGTCAAAACACACAAATGTCCTAATTTCTAAGTGAAATGCAACCTAAATGTCATGCATTTGAAGACGTGTCAAAATAAATAAATAAATAATAGTAATAAAAATCATTCAAAATGAAAAGAAAACTAAAAGTGTATGAAGTGAGATGTAAAATGCACACGAATGCATTTAACACTAAAATGTCCTATGGGTCTAGTATTGGGCTAGCCCATTCTAAAAAAATCCCACTAGCGTTGGACTAGCAAGAAGAAAAAATCCACAACTAGCGTTGGACTAGTGTGGTGACGGAATACCATAAATCATGAAATTCAAGCATGAATTAAAAAACAAATTAAACATATAAAAACATGTAAGGTGGTCACATAGGAGCACATAACACATAAACATGATATCTAGATACAAAAATCCTAAGGAAAGCGGTAAAAGAAATAAACACATAAGCACGCAAAAGCAAATGAACCCTAACTATTACACCGGGGGGGGGGGTTTGATTTACAATTTAAGGGGGGAAATTTTAAAAATACCCTATCTATTACACTTTCTATCTAATTATACAATTCTTGCTAAAATACGAGAAAAATAATCTAACTATTACATTGACTAGCTAAATACAAGAATATTACATTTTTCGTCAAAAATAATAAAATTTAAAATTAAAATTAAAATTAAATAACGCAAAATAATTAAATACGCAAAAAAATGCATAAAATAAGAAACGCATAAAAAATTGCATAAAATATCACCTTAGAGCACGTTGGAGCACATAAAGAAGCAATTAAAAGGTAACGAAAATATCTATTCTCGAAGACCCGGTACTAATACTAATCAAAATGAACAAACAAAGTCAAGGCACCTCGGTATAATTAAACAAAATCTAAAATATAAAACTATTGACAATTTGAGGCAAAAATAAATTTTTAGCAACTAAAGAACTAAAAATGAATTTCTATAAAACTTTAAGGGGTAAAATTTAAAATTCTAACTAATCGATGGGTCATGATGCAAAATAAAGCAAACAAGGGGCAAAAACAATAATTCGTCCAAGTAAGGGGTGAATCTAAAAATTAGGGACTTAATTGAAAGACTGTAAAATCTAGGAAGGGTCAAACTATAAAATTAATGATTTAAATGTGTCCGATGCTCTTTATCTCTCAATTCTAGCTGAAATCCAAGCCTCTCTCTCGTGTCCCCCTCTTTTCTTCTTCTCCTCTTTGCCTCGCCAGTTTTCTCTCTCGCCCGGATGCATCTGCTCTCCCTCTATATTCTCTCCGTTTCATACTCCTTCCCACACCTCGTGCAATGGAAGCTATCTGGTGGACAATAGAGGGATTGGCTGAGGAGACTGGGGCTGTAATGGCTTTTTCCTTTTTTTTCTTTTTTTTTTTTTTTGCAGGTGTTTGTTGGTTGTTATGGGTTCAATTTGGCTTGTGATTGATTGTTGGTGGGTGATGATTTGAGGTGGAACGTGTGGTTTGCAATGGAGAGGGTGAGGCCGCTGGACTATTTTTGTTGCATTTGTTGTTGTTTTTGCTTTACAGGTGATGGCTTGTGGAGATGGGTTGGAGAGAGCTGATTTCGTGTGTGATGGATCAGTGGTGGCAGCTGTGACTTGGGACTGCCAGTGATGCGATTTTATGAGGGAATTGGGACTGATTTTGGTTGAGTGGTGGTGGGTTGAGTTTCTTTGGGCAGTTAGAGGGGATTGTGTAATTGACTGGTAGTTGATATTATCATTGCAGGTTATTGGGTGGCCTTAGGTGGATATTTTGTGATAGGGTAGAAGAAATGGCATGCTGGGCTAATGGGTTTTGAGGGCTACTATATTGACTCCGGTGGTGAACTTTTGGGCGTCTTGGCAACTAATGGTGGTGATGTTGATTTTCTGATGGCTGTGAATGGGTCGATGGTGGTGAGACTTTTGTCTGTAGTGATGAGTAGGTTACAGGTGGGGCTGGTGAGCTGAATTGTGAGCTGAATTTGTTGACGTCTCTGTTTGGTAGCTCTTGAAGGTAGTGAGGGGTTAGGCCTGATTGGGAGAGGAGATTGAAAATTGTAGCTGTTTAGGTGGCTTGCAACGTCTTCTGGTTCACTGAGTTTAGATGGAGGAAGGTTGAAGGTGGTCCAGTGGAAGTTTTTCTGGGTCTGTTTTTTACCTTTGCAGGTTATGCTTCATGATGGAGGTATAGGGATAGTGGGTCTTCGATTGTTGCTGGTGGATTAATGGTAGAATTTTGGATTTCTGATGGAGAGGGATAAATTTGGAGGTTGTTGGAAGGAGGAAAAATGGAACTTATAGTACCAAAAACCCAAACCCAAAACCAGGAATAAAGTAAATAAAAAATAGCAAGAAAAAAACAGATAAAATTCTAAAATTCGATTGAATCTTCAACAATATAACTTTAGTTTTTTATTCATTACCATTAATTAGATTTTTATAATACTAATTGAAGAAAATAAAATGAATCAAGAGCAAAAGAAAAGAAAAGGTTTTTACCTTTGAAATTTGCTTGCAGATGAACAGTAGTCGGTCTTTAAAGAGAACGATGAACAGTGAATCAGCCCTTGAAGGTGGCGGCTTAGTGTGTGTTCTTAGGAGTTTTGTGTGTATTTTGATCTTTTAGGGTAATCAAAGTGTGTTTTAGGGTTTTTTCCTTTTTTTTGCTGATTAAAAGGGGTATTTATAGGCCCCTTGTCTTGTTGGCCAAGAATACTATAAAATAACGAGAATGCCACCGATATAAAAAAATACTAATTTTATTAAAAAAATATATATTTTTAAAGCTAAAATTAAAATTAATACAAGAAATATGGCAGCGAATCTCTAAAATTTCAAAAAGAATTCACAGTAGATTTCAAAAGTAAAAACTAGAGCTCAAAAACTGATAGAAATGCGCTCGGGGTGTAAAAATGACGATTTTGCCCCTGGACAACGAAAATACACAAAAAATAGCTATTAGCCTCAAAAAATTATCAAAAAATTAAAAATAAGCTTAAAACATTAGAAAATTCCTTTTTGACTCAAAATTTGGTGAAAAATGAATTTAAACTGTAAAATGACGATTTTGCCCTCGGACAATGAAAATTTACAAAAAAATAACTATTGACTTCGAAAAAATTATCAAAAATTAAGAATAAACTTAAACTACTGGAAAATGCATTTTTGACTCATATTGGTGAAAAATGAATTTAAATTGTAAAATGACAATTTTGCCCTTGGACAATAAAAATTCACAGAAAAATAGTTATTTTCCTCAAAAAATTATCAAAAATTACAAATAAGCTTAAAACTTTAGAAAATTCATTTTTGACTCAAAACTGGAAAAAATAAACTTAATTCGTAAAATGACGATTTTGCCCTTAGCTGGTACAAAAATAAAAAATACCAATTAAATCCAGAAAAATCAGAAGAAATTAACAAATTCACATAAAAGTAAAAATATGCATTTAAAACCCCCAAAAGTTGATAGAAAAATATTTACAGATAAAATTGCTATTTTGCCCCCCAAATTATTGAAAAATTAAAAATTAAAATTTGTACCAAAAAGTGCAAACATACCCCCCCAGTGTTTGAAAATAAATGGTGTGTCAAAATTTGCTGTCTACAGTTTGCCCCTCTTTGTCGGGAATCTCGTAGAGATTTCAGACAAAGACGTAGACAACACCAAATTTTGACTCACCTAAAAAAAATGTAGAAACAGATAAGAATGTAAACTAAAGTACCTAAACATGCATAGTATGAAAATATGCTGAGACGTAAATCAATGGACAGATGAATCATAAAACATGTGACCAAGCTCTCAAAGAGCTGCCTACGTATCCCGGTGAAGGGAATCAGGTCAAACGTAGTTCCAACAATGAAAGCAAAAATTTTGGGCTGCTTGACTTTGAAAAAAAAAATAAAGCAAAAATGTAAATGTCCAGTTTGCTGGAGAGATGTGTGATCCTAGTTTGCTAGGATTGATGAAATGCAAAGAAAACATGAAAACATCCAGTTTGTTGGAATGAGATGCAATGTAAAGTTTGGCTTGCCAAACTTAAAAAATAAACGTGAATGTCCAGTTTGCTGGACATGCACCCAGTTTGTTGGGGTGAGTACAAGAAAATTAAACGTGAAGGTCCAGTTTGTTGGACATGCACCCAGTCTGCTGGGGTGAGATGCAATGCAAAGTTTGGTTTGCCAAACTTGAAAAATAAACGTGAAGGTCCAGTTTGCTGGACATGCACACAGTTTGCTGGGGTGAGTACAAGAAAATTAAACGTGAAGGTCCAGTTTGTTGGACATGCACCCAGTTTGCTGGGGTGAGTACAAGAAAATTAAACGTGAAGGTCCAGTTTGCTAGACATGCACCCAGTTTTCTGGGGTGAGATGCAATGCAAAGTTTGGTTTACCAAACTTGAAAATAAACGTGAAGGTCCAATTTGCTGGACATGCACCCAGTTTGCTGGGGTGAATGCAAGAAATTAAACATGAAGGTCCAGTTTGCTAGACATGCACTCAGTTTGCTGGGGTGAGTACAAGAAAATTAAACGTGAAGGTCCAATTTGCTGGACATGCACCCAGTTTGCTGGGGTGAGCACAAGAAAATTAAACGTGAAAGGTCCAGTTTGCTGGACATGCATGAAAAAGGTTTTTTTTTTTTAAATGTCGAAAAAACAACCCACTAAGCAATGTAAAACATCCAGTTTGCTGGATAAATATGTAAAAAAAATTAAAATGTTGAAAGCCATCTACAAAAAAATCAATACTTGCATCCAGTATGAATCCGCATTTTTCTCAATGTTCAAACATTGTCAAAATCAATCTTTACAAAATTTATCCCGATAATCAAATTAAATTAAAATCATTCCAATCAAAATATGGCATGTTACAAGGCATCAAAGTTCCTTTGAAATTAATCCTCCCAAAAAATTGCCCCAGTGTAAACCAGTCTTTCCAAATTTCTGTCTAAGGCATAAAACATCATGATTATTTTGGAATCCAAATTTTTTATTAAAAAATTTGCCCCAGTATATAAAATTCAAATCAATTTGAACTCCTCCCTTTCAAACTTTGACTTTGTTCAAAACATCAAAAACCCATTTGAAATCAATCCCTTCTAAAATTTGCCCCAATGTAAACTAGAATCAGATAAAACTTTACTTTCAAAATTTTGTCCCAATTTGACTCTTTCGACCAAGTATCAATAATGAACCCTTAACCTTACCGGTAGATGGGAAATGAAACATGATTTGATAATGTGCCGCCACCGTGAGGTCTATCAAGCCTTGAGAAGCGTATAAACATGAGTTCTGGGAGTCAAAAATCCAATCCATAATCCACTCTTGCGAGCTATCCCTGATTTTACCGTTCATCAACATCTATTAATTGACCTCTTGCTATGCCTCATAAAACATTATCACCTGTTATGCTCCTTTATGATAAATTACAGGGATTGCCTTTTAACACAAATCTATATGAAATGAGTAATGCAAAGACAAATTTATTTAAATCCATCATCATTCATTCATTCATTTTTTTTTATGCAGATATCACATTTTACATTATTGAAAACAAAGTCTACACAAATGAAAAAAACAACATGACACAAAAATAAATATAAAATAATTTTTATTAAAGATAAATTAAGAATTTCAAAAAAATAACCAAACGACTTATATACACTGTTGAAGTCAGGTTTTTTACCAAGAAAATCGCAATTGACCCTTTTGGATGTCCTCGATTAGAAGCTCGATACTGCCAGAAGAAGAAGAACTATGAAGAGAAAGACCCAAGCGAAAATAGTCACCAGCTATTTCAGCTTTGTCACTCCTCCTTTTACCGCCTTCGTTTATGTGCACAAAATTCCCACCTTAGCGCCATTTTGGGTTTTCACTAAGGTTCTCCCCCACCCCTTTTCTTTTTCTTCTTCTTCTTTTTTTTTTCTTTTCTTTTTTTTCTCTCTTTTTTTTTGTTTTTTTTTGTTTTTTTTGTTTTGTTTTTTTTTTTTGTTTTTTTTTTGGGCACCCTTTCGGGTTTTCGCCTTTTCATAAGAACAACAATCGATCCAGACTTGGATGGTCATTCCCTTTTCATCAGATCAGATTGGCGTTAAGTCATTTGGCATCAGTACGACAATCTCCCCTTGATTAATTAAGGATAGATATATTAACATCATATGCCATATTGATTTGCAAATTTTCATATCAAAATTATCACAAAATAAAGACGGAGGTCGGTAACATTCTCGGCTTTCGTAACGGGGTCAGGTAAGGTATTTGAAAGGTTAAGGCCAAAAAGCAGAATTTATGAAAGGATTGATTATCTTGAAGTCGCATTTTAAATTGTTCTATCCCAACTTTCATTTCTCACCTTTTTGGGATTTCCTTTCATTCATTCATTCAATTCATTTTAATTTTTTTTTTTTTTGAATTCTTGATTTTTGAATTTGCCCCAGTTTATTGCTTTCTCATGGGGTTTTCTTTTCTTCTCATTTTCATCCCTTTATTTTTTTTAAACAATAATCTATAAGAAACAATAAATTTTGCCCCAGTGTGGGGATGCGACCATCAAGTGGGTTATGAAACGGAACTTTTAAATTCTAAAGGCTCAAAAGGGAAAACTAGGGGAAGAAAATGTTCAAGGGAAAAGAAAGAAGGCCTGCCTTTAACCCATCCTCTTTTGTAATAATTTTAAAAGAAAATTTACTAATCAAATATAAAACTATTTCACCATGTCTGAATTGATGATTTGGGGAAAATCTTTACCATCCATTTCTGTCAGAATAAGACCTCCTCTTGATAGTACCTCTTTCACAATAAATGGACCTTGCCAATTTGGGGCGAACTTGCCTTTAGCCTCTTTTGATTTGGCAGGATCTGTTTCAAGACTTTATCCCCCACCTCAAATGGAAGCGATCTGACTTTCTTATTATAAGCACGAGCCATTCGCCGCTAGTAACATTGTCCATGGCAGATAACATTTAACCTCTTCTCATCAATGAGTGCCAATTGCTCATGGCGTTCCCTTAACCACTCGGCCTCTTCCAATTGGGCTTTCATTAGAATTCGTAAAGAAGGAATTTCTACCTCTGCAGGTAAAACTGCTTCCATTCCATACATAAGAGAATAAGGAGTTGCCCCAATTGAAGTTCTGAATTGCTGTTCCTGTAGGCCAAAAGTGCAAAAGGGCAATTTCTCATGCCAATCTCGATAAGTATCAATCATCTTTCGAATGATTTTCTTCAAATTCTTATTGGCAGGTTTCAACGGCACCATTAGCCTTAGGCCTGTAGATAGCGGAATTTATGTGCTTGATCTTGAATAAACCACACAATCCATCTACCTATGTCGTTATTGAGATTCCTTGCATTGTCAGTAATCAAAGTTTAGGGCACACCAAAACGACAAATGATATGGTTCTTGAGAAAATTTGCTACCACCTTTTTAGTTACTTGCTTGTAAGATTCTGCTTCTACCCATTTAGTGAAATACTCAATCGCCACTAGGATAAACTTATGTCCATTTGAGGCTGGAGGATCGATGACTCCAATCACATCTATTCCCCACATTGAGCACGGCCAAGGAGCAGTCATACTGTGAAGTTCCGAAGGAGGGGCGTGTATTACAGTCACCATGTACTTGACACTTAACGCACTTTCTGACGAATACAACACAGTCATGCTCCATGGTGAGCCAAAAATATCCTGTTCTCATGATCTTCTTGGCCAGCAAGTGTCCATTCATATGCAGTCCCATACACCACTATGTACCTCCTTCATCAAATACTCTACTTCTTTCTCATCGACACATCTTAAGAGACCCAAGTCACTTGTCCTTTTGTATAGAACTTCTCCATTCAGAAAAAACCTCGTAGACATTCTTCAGGAGAAAATTCTTAGACACTGTACTAGCACCTAGGGGATAAAATCCGTTCTTTAGATATTCCTTCAAATCATGAAACCAGGGAAGACCATCAGATTCTGACTCGATGCGCAAATAGTGGGCCGGTTCCTCTTGAAGCCGAATTTGGATAGGCTCAATTATTAACTCATCAGGGTGTTTAATCATGGAAGATATTGTGGCCAGAGCATCCGCAAAGACATTACGAGTTCGCGAATATGCCGAAACTCCTAGATTCCTAAACTTGGCAGCTAAATTGAGTAGGCTACAATGATACAACATGATTTTAGAATCCCGAGTCGCCCAATGTTTAAGCGTCTGATGCACCAGCAAATCAGAATCACTGAATACCTAGCAAATCCTTAATCTCCATCTCCAAAGGCCATCTTTAACCCTAATATACAAGCTTCATACTCGGCCATGTTGTTGGTACAAGGAAAACATAATTTGGCAGTTGCAGGATAATGCTTCCCTTCTGGTGATACCAAAACTGCCCCAATTCCAGCTCCGAAAGAATTCGAAGCTCCATCAAAGAATAATCTCCACTCTGTGTACTGCTCATTCATGTCTTCAACGGCCCCAACGAACAGGATCTCTTCATCTGGTAGATAAGTGTTGAGTGGTTGATAACCATCATCTATTGGATTTTCTGCCAAGTGATCTGCTATGGCCTGTCCTTTTACTGCCTTTTGTGTGGTGAAGACAATATCGAACTTCTGAAAGGATCATTTGCCATTTGGCCATGCGTCCAGTGGTTATTGGTTTTTCCAACAAATATCTTAAAGGATCAGAGCGGGAAATGAGGTAAGTAGTATGATCAAGAAGATAATGTCGGAGTTTTTGAACAGCCCAAGCTAGTGCACAACACAACCTTTCCAAGAATGAATAATTCATCTCATAAGCCGTAAACTTCTTGCTCAAATAATAAATTGCCTGCTCCTTTTTTCCTGAATCATCATGTTGGCCCAAAACACATCCAACGGCTTCATCAAGTACAGAAAGATACATGATTAAAGGTTTTCCAGGCTGAGGTGGTACTAAAACAGGAGGGTTTAGCAAGTAGTCCTTGATCTTATCAAAAGCACGCTGGCAATGATCATTCCATTCCATTGGCGCATTTTTTCTCAACAACTTGAACAAAGGCTCACAAGTAGAAGTCAATTGAGCAATAAACCTGCCGATAAAATTGATTTTTCCCAAAAAACTCTTCACATCTTTTGAGTCTTTGGAATCGGCATATCGCGAATTGCCCTAATCTTGGCAGGGTCTACCTCTATGCCCTTCTTACTAACAATGAAACCCAACAACTTACCGGCCGGGGCTCCAAAAGCACACTTGGCAGGGTTCAATTTCAAATTATATTTTCTCAATCTTTCAAACAATTTTCTCAAATCAACCAAATGGTCCTCCACCTTTCTAGATTTGATTATGACGTCATCCACGTAAACCTCCATCTCCTTGTGGATCATATCATGAAACAACGTAGTCATCATTCTTTGGTAGGTAGCTCCAGCATTTTTTAATCCAAAAGGCATCACTCTATAGCAAAAGGTTCCCCATGGAGTGACAAAAGCAGTCTTTTCTCTATCCTCTTCCGCCATTAGAATCTGATGATACCCTGAGAAACAATCTCCAAAGGATACGATCTCATGCCCTGCGGTATTATCCAAAAGAATATGAATGTTTGGCAACGGAAAATCATCTTTTGGACTCGCTTTATTAAGGTCTCTATAATCAATGCAGACTCGCACTTCTCCATTTTTCTTTGGGACGGGTACCGGATTTGATAGCCACACAGGATAATGAGATACCATGATAATCTCAGCATTGAGCTGTTTCACAATTTGCTTCCTTAATTTTAAGACTCATATCCGGTTTAAACTTGCGAGGTTTTTGCTTCACAGGTGGGACATTCGGATCAGTTGGCAATCGGTGAACCACTATGTCCGTGGAAATTCCAGCCACATCATCATAAGACCAAGCAAAGACATCTTGAAATGTAGTAAAAAATTCTACCATTTCTTGCTTTTGTTTCTTATTCAAATGCATGCTGATCTTGATTTCTTTGACCTCCGTTTTAGTACCAATGTTAATAACTTCTGTTTCTTCTAAGTTCGGTTTAGGTTTCTCTTCATGTTGTTCGAGAATTTTTGATAAAGACTCATATTCTTCTTCGGTATCACTCTCGTTTTGAGTGTCAAATTGCATGATTTCAAATTCGTGAGAGATATCGAGATGGCAATCATCGACTTCTAGAATAGTGACATCCAAAGGGTCAAATGATTTTATTGATGGCCATCTGAGAAAAAGAACACATACAATAAAAAATTAAGAATAGTCGAAAACCAATAAGAGGAGTCTTTCATTTCATTGAATTTAAAATAACTAACAAATTAAAAGATCACATTAATACTCAACAGACACTTTTAACATGAAACATTAACATAACAAAGTAACGAGACCCAAAAGTAACATAAATACCCAATAAAAGACTCTACATGAGACCCTATCTAAACATAGATTCGAGTGAAAGACAATCCCCTTAAATTTACCTGAAATTCCCTTCGAGAGGGAAGATAACCAGCAGTCCAATTCTGAATGCCATCTTTAGAAATTGTTGGGAACTCAGAAGACCCAGATGGCTCAGCATTAGAAATGACCCCTACGAACAACTGATACATGTCCAACAGAATTTCATCAGCGGAGTCATTGTCATCCAAACTGGATATCATTTCCCCTGATGGGCGAGTGAAAGAACAGTGCAGTGGTGGAATGTGCAATTCGCTCAGCTTTCCTTCTTTTTCAGCAATCTTTCGAGCTTTCATCTCCTTTCGATCCCTTGCAGTTGGAAGAAAACCTAGTCCAAACGTGTCTTTTTGCGTTGGGAGCTCTATTGGTTCCAACAGCCCTTGCAAATTTCGCCCAAGACCCTTTCCTATCTCATATCCCTCTCGAATCATCTCTTTAGCCATCATGACACTGGCTTCCGGTACAAACGATTCAGTTTTAAAAATTCGTCCTGTAGAAACAACATCTTCAATCCGGTGAGCAGAAACGGAGATTTTTCCACTGTCCTTCCCTTTGAGTTGGCATTGACCATCATTGCACAATCATCTTCAGCAAATACAGTGATCAACTGATTGTTCATAACAAATTTTAGTACTTGATGCAATGAAGAAGGCACCAAATTGGAGGTATGTATCCACGGTCTTCCTAAAAGCACGTTAGTAGGCACCGGAGAAATCCATAACTTGACAAGGAATTTGAAACTGAGCTGGTCCCACCTCTAAAACTAAATCAACTTCTCCCATTGGCTCCCTCCTTGTTCTGTCAAAACCCTTACCACGACAGTAGATGGACGAAGTTTAGTATCAGATAATCCTAACCTGACAAGAGTACCCCATGGACAAATGTTTAAAGCTGATCCATTATCGACCAAAACCCTCGGCAGTAATTTTCCATTACAACGTACTGATATGTACAGTGCTCTGTTGTGTCCAATCCCTTCGGCAGTCAAATCATCATCCGAAAAGCTAATACAATTAGAAGCCAGAATATTGCCCACCATACCAGAGAACTTGTCAACAGGGACATCCTTAGGGATTTGAGCTTCGTTAAGCACTTTGAGCAAAGCTTCTCGATGCGGCTCAGAGGTCAGAAGCAGGTTCAGAAAAGAAATATGAGCAGGCGCCTTGTCCAACTGTTCCACTATCTTATACTCACTTCTCTTAATTCAATCTCAAGAAATCCAAAGCATTCTTTTTCAGACACGGGTTGCTTGGGTGGCACAGAGTTTCCTTGGACTTTGAGTGGATCATTCTTCTCATGATCTCCTAGAACTCTTCCCAGACCTAGGTGACAGCGCTTACTTCTTCCTTCAACAATTTCTTATCTCCAATCAACAGCACAGGCTCCTCATAATTCCAAGGCACTTCTTGTAAACTATTCACAGGCATCTGTTCAGGAAATTCAAGCACAACAGAATCTGGTGCATCCCATTCAAAAGGCGGTACGTCCAAAACAAAAGGGTCGAAACATCCTTCTAACACGAAAGGCTCATCTTTCTCGAACACTGATTGTTTCAATTCGTCTTTTAAAACAGCATCTCCGTCCTTCACTACTGACATCTTCAGCATTCGACTCCTTCCTTATCTTGATCAGATTAGTCTCCATTATATTCTCAATCTCATACTCATCCACAATATATGATGCAGGATCATCAAATTCATCATCAACTAGTGATTGCTCCCACAGTATTTTCATGTTCTGGGAGAGGATTCTTGTTTACATTTGGTCCCTGTTCTCCTCGCCTTCTAAGAACAATCTCTCCAGATTCAATCATGTCTTGAATTTGATTCTTTAAAGGCCCAACAGTTAGCTGTGAAATGTCCCGGACTCCCTGAATGGTATGCACAAATAGCCTTGAGGATTGTATCCTGCAGGTAAACCCTTGTTGTAAACCTTTGCTGGAATCACTCCAATTTTGCCAGCAGCTTTAAGTTGCTCATACAATTGGTCGATGGGACGGCCCAAATTGGTGTAAGTTCGAGGTGGCCTTTGGATTTGGTCTCTGATTGGCTTGAAATGGATTTGGTGTGATGTGGATGTTGTTTTGTTGTGGCTGGTCTCGGATTATAGTGGGGACGAGGGTAATTTTGAAAGGATTAGGCCGAGGTGCTGGGAATGGAGGTGGATAGTTTGGATAACCAGATTGAGGATAATGAGGCAATGTATTAGTATGGTAGACTGGCTGAGGATTTGTAGGTTGTGGATAAAAAGTAGCATATGAAGGACGATTCTAGGATTTTGGGTCTAAACGATGGGCCTTGATCCCAGACAAAAGCAGTCTCTCCCCTCTTTCTTCTTGAATGGGGCCTTCTTCCCATTATTGTTCTGATTCTGATTTTGCAAAGCCTCCAGTTGCAATTTCAGAAGCTGTTACATTAACTATCTTTCCTGCCTTGACAAATTCATCATACTCTTCTAACTTGTTAATGATGGCAGCAAATGAGCTCCCAGTCATGCGAAAGATTTCCTCAAAGTATGGTGGGTCATGTGCCTTAATAAAGGTACTGAACGATCTCCTCTTCACTCATGGGCAGTTCAACCTTAGCAGCCAGCTTTCTCCAACGTTTAGCATAGGTCTTATGATCTTCTGAAGGTTTCCTCTTGGTGCTCTCCAAGGTAGTTCGCATTGGTGCCAACTCACAGTTAAATTCATATTGCTTCACAAAAGCTGTTGACAAATCCAACCAAGGTCCTGATCTCTTGAGGTTTTAGATTAGAATACCAGTCTAACGCGTCTCCTTCCAAACTCTCAGGAAATAAACGCATGGGTAAGTTTTCATCATCGATCGGCTTGCCCAAGTTTGTTAGCAAACATCTTGAGATGAGTTTTGGGATTACCAGTTCCATCGTATTTAGTAAACTTGGGAGCCTTGAAACCCAATGGCAACTGGACGTCAGGGAAAAGGCAAAGATCATCATAATCCAATCCGCCATGTTTGTGTAGTCCTGACTTTTCTTCATGAACTCCTCAAACCGATCCAGCCTCTTAAGCAAATCCTTGTCTACAGGTGTAGCAATTTCATCTATAGCCGGTCTTCCCTGAGATAGCGACGTCCCAAACAAAAGGTTCTGCTGCGATGGTGATGAGGTACTTGAGGATTGGGTAGGATGTTTGGATTTATCTGTGGATGGGATTGAGGAATGGGATAATTGGGCGGGTTTGTCTGAGCAAAGTTCGGACGCATATGCAGAAGGTCATTCCACATGGTTGCTGGTTGAAGATTATCCATAGATTTGGGCTTATTTGCAAGCTTGAAATTCACTTTGTTTATACTATCACATTGGGCCAAGGATTCAAGCATTGGTTATGGATCAAGTTCATCTATAAAGAAGGCTCAAAAGAAGATATTAAGCTGTCCAAAATAATCTTACAAGAGGCTGGTCACTTGGACTTGCTTGGAGGGCCCTTGAAGTTGCTAAATGGAGGCCCAATGGAGCTTAATGAAGGATGTCTAGCCCATGATGTGATTTTGGACGAATTTTATAGCTTTTATGTTTTTAGTTAGTTTAACTTATTAGAATTCTTCTATATTTGTGTTTTTAGCTAAGTATTATTATTAGTTTAGGTATAGACTTAGAAGTTGCTTAAATCTTCAAGTCTAGAATGTTCTATGTAAGCCTATTTATAGGCCTCTCATTAGTTACGAATTTTGGAACAAGAATTATTCAGAAAAATCGTGTGTTTTCTCTATTGTGAGAATGTTGAAATGGGCAGAGAGTCCTTCAATTGGGTTGGTTAAAGGTGGGAGTGAAATAGTTTGCACATTGGACGTGAGAGGCAAGTTGATTGACTTGTTCAGGTGGGTGGTCAACTACCGACACAGGATTAGTCGGGGCACTACCACTATTGTTTGTAACTGAGTTGGTCAATGACACGCCTCTGTGATGCCATTTCTGCACTTAAATCATTGAACTTGCCCAACATCTCACTCAGCTGAGCTCCTAATGCAGAAAAATCCACTGGCATGGCCTGAGTTACTCTTTCAGACACTTCTGGATTTGAACTCATGTTTGCACGCTTCAAGGCTTGACTTCGAGACCTTGGTAACTGATGGGGCTTCTTTGAAATGAAGCTATGGTTTAACGTACCTGAAATTCATATTAGAGAGGAACATGATTCAGCCGTCATTTCATTATTAGCACTGTCAAATTTATTACTTCAAAAGAAAAAGAAAAAATACTTAAAGTCAGCAAGTGTATAAATAATTTCGAATGCATGTCCTAGGGGGAGCCCTTATTATGCCAAGGGTAGGCCTAGCATGATGCAACACCCTCGAAGTAGGGCCTGTATACCAAACCTGTGTTTTTGAACATAACGTCTTGAAACAAACACTTTCATTGATAAAGTCAAAATTTAAATACATTGTCTACATCATCTCTCGAAGACGAACTTTGTACAAGATCATTAAACCTTTTCAACCTATCTATCATAGCATCTTTTGATTCTCTAAAGTACGGGTTCTTCATGCGTTCTGCTTGATCGTACAATTCACTGCATTTTCTCTTTAGCTCCTGATTCTTCTCTCTAGCATCTTCATACAACTCTTTGTTCCGTTCTGCCATCTCCTTGCTCCGTTCCACTGATTGCCTCAATTGCAAGTTTTCCTTATCCTTCGCCTCGATGATAGCCATTAACTTTCCTTACCTCCTTCGGATTGTGCTACTTGCGGTCTATTCTCTTTGCGACTCCGAAACCAATCTTCGTACTGAGGGGTTACCAAACCCTTTTGCTTAGACTGTGGATCATAGATAATGTTGTCATCATTGGACAGTGTGCCCCAAGCCTGAATGATTTGGGTCTTCATTAGGAATAGGGTCCGAGCAAACCCCTTTATCGAAGCTGATGGTGAAACTGGCTAGATCTGGCGTGGGTGGCAGACCTTGAATACGTCCAAACTGTTTGAGAAACCTTTTCGGTGTGTATGCAGCAATACCCTGAAGTCCCTAACAAAGGTATGAAGTCTGACTGACTTGGTACGTAGAGCTGGATTTAGACAATCGGTCCAATCTAATACCCATCTGACTTTCTGGTCTGGCAATGTCTCTAAGAAACCCAAATAATCAGATGCATTCATCGGTCTGTCGTTCTTATCAACTCTCTTGTGATGAGTGGACTATCCAATTATATCCGATCAATGGCAGACTATTAGGAGTGAGTGAACGCCTCTTGAAGTGTTCCATAGCCCATATGTATAAAATCTGATTTGACCCATGAAAGAAATTTTCCCCTCTTTGACAATTTGTACACGAGACAAATATATCTGCTCAATACAGTCGGTACTATAGATGCTCTTTCGTCCTCCAATCCCGAAAAAGTAAGTCAGTCATAAGCTTGGTGGTCTTGAACCCGATCTTTTTGTCTCTCCTAGGAAAAAATAAATGCCAGGCCATCACGAACCCATACACCATCGGTCTCTTATGCTCCCATATCGTCTTGGATGCAAATGTGAAGTCCTCCATGTGTCGGTCGAACCCATCTTTTGCTGCGAACCGATCGAATAGGAATTTCACATCTATGCTCTGATCTGATCCTTGCATTACCGATTCCTTTAACCCAGCGAAATGACAGAATTCGGTCTTTCCTGAAATGGTTGGAAACACTGGCACTGTATGTTCTGTTGTCAAGTTTAACAACCCAGCTACCTCCTCAACAGTAATAGTCATCTCTCGATCTCCAATCCTAAATGTTGAGCAGCTAGAATCCCATAAGTGAACCAAAGCTTCTACCAGGCGTCCATCTACCTCTATGTCTTTAAAGTCACCAATGGGTCCTAGAAAAGCTGCCACTTGATTGATTTCACTGAAGGAGAGAAGTGTCGGCCATTTCTTGACTTCTGGTGGGACTGCTAACATCTGGTAGATGCGTCGGGGACTGTCCATCTGATGCACATCACCATGTCAGATACCGTACCTATAGGCCCTACTTCTCGAGTTTTAAAGAAATGTAAATGTGCAATTTCTCATGAAAAGGGTTATGTACCCACGGGAGGCAAGGTTGGCTTATTCCTACCATGGGGTTCCCTAAATGGCGTCCCCTTCTAAGGCTAATGTATGATGACAGTTTATTAAAGCATGATACAATATGTAAAAATTTAAAAAATTGTCATAAAAATTTAATCCAATTAAATGGTACATGACTTTATTTGAAGAAAACGAGGTTATGAACTATACAAAGAGTTATTGACTTCAAAATTATGTGTTTGACTTTTTTTTAAAATATGTCTGTACTATAAAACACTTTTAAAAGAAAAAGCCGGGGTTGAAATCTTAAAAAAAGTGAATTTTTTTTGGTGAGGTTCTCAACCGGGGTTGAAATCTTAATAAATTTTTTTTTGTGGGTTCATAGAAATTACAATTATGGGACCCTCGGGTATTTTGGTTCGTAAAATCACAAAAATTTATAAATGTCTCAAAACAATGAATTTGCAAGACGATAAAATATACTTATACAGAAAATGGGTTAGTTCCCTACAAGAGCACCGTGCCAGGGCTCTTTATTCTATGGTTGTGAATGCAATCAAAAAGGAAAGAAATTGCGTTAGTTTATTCAACAAATAACACATAACACATTGGCAAAAACAAATAATACACATAGATAACAGTAATGGCATAACAAGGAAAATAAATGAGGTTGGTTTCCTCCTCTCTTGCCTTAGTGTACCTGACAGGGTAAGGCTGACTCTACCTTAGATTATTCTACATGAGATGCATGAGGTTGGGCTCACTAATGCATCTAGACTCAATTAGGCTAGTCAGGTTCCCAAGCCTTCAGACCTAAGGATAAGGGTCATCAATCCCAAATCCCTTGGTCGGTGGCTCGAGTGATCCCCCAGACACTGCTACGTGCACATCGTGCCCCGGCCACGTGTCCGAGTGGATCTTAAAAGTCCCCGAATCTCTAGACTTATGGACTTAAGCTCGAGAGTTCGGGTGATCTCCCAAACATGATTACGTGCACATCGTGCCCCGCTCACATGCCTAAGTAGATCAATCCTATTCCTAATCGGACATGGGTAGGTGACAACCACCAAAAGAGAAAAAGGGTAAAAACATCGAATGCACGTATGGAGTGCTCCTTATGAGAGGAGGAATGTAATAATAACGCGTGGGCTCTAAGGGTGACTGACCCCTTCCCCAAATGCAAGCGCGGTCGAATAAAGCAAAAGTAAATAAATCATACATACATCACATAAGTAACCGAGAGACGGGAAGTGTGTGAGATGCAAAAGAAAAACCTAAAAACCTAGAAAGAAAAAAGCAATCCAAACATCCAACGCGATGAATAGAAGGGTTAAATAAGGACAAGGTTATTAAGCCTAATGCTCGGACTCACTAGTGATTCCCCAGTAGAGTCACTAAAATCCTGTCGCGTCCTAACAATCGGTAAGGTGTATGGTGAGGTACTAATGGGGTATTGACTGTTACGCCCGAAAAAGATGGTCTGATCCGGATCCCATTTCAAAAGCTAGAGTTTTGGAAAGAAGTGCGTGTGTGATAAAAATCGGATTTTAGTGAAAAAAGTGTATTTTAAGAAAAATCGTATTTTAAAAGAAAATAAGGCGGGACTAAAAGTGTGACAGTTTTGACCAACTGATTTTTGTGGAAAAGGGTTTATTTTATTAAAAAATTAAAGTCGCCACTTGGTACTGAGTTAGGGTGTACCAAGTCACTCCTGAAAAAATCTTTAACAAAACAAAAGTAAAATTTTAGAAAAGTCATTTAAAACCCTTTTTCCGACTCCGGTCTACGAAAAAAAGAGAGAAAAAGGTTTGGTAGTTATATGTGAAGGAAGGGAAGGCAAAAACTTGCGCCTAAGGCACCCTTTCAACCTAGCCGAGGCTAGTTGCGAGGTTTAATCAAAATTTCCTAAATTAACCCTAGATTCTATCACGTTCGGATGTATCTAAATGAATGTAAATTCTAAGTCTAAATGTGAATATCGGGAGGGTCGAAATGTTCCATCAAGGCTTGGTCGGAATTATCGCATTAATTGCGAAACCCGAGTCGAGACCTCGAGGGACTCACGAGTGTCTATGCAAAATGCGATGCAAAAGAAAAGAAAAAGAATAATATATAGTAAGTGAAGAAAGAAAGTGGGTATGCAACATGACGGGTATGGAGAACTAATATCTCGTGACTGAATGTTTCTACTCACGGAGGGGGAACGGCCTGTACGCTACCGCTTCCCACGGGAGTAGACAATTATTTCTAGTCGAATCACATAAATGTCCTAATTTCTAACTGAAATGCAACCTAAATGTCATGCATTTGAAGACGTGTCAAAATAAATAAATAAATAATAGTAATAAAAATCATTCAAAATGGAAAGAAAACTAAAAGTGTATGAAGTGAGATGTAAAATGCACACGAATGCACTTAACACTAAAATGTCCAATGGGTCTAGTATTGGGCTAGCCCGTTCTAAAAAAATCCCACTAGCGTTGGACTAGCGAGAAGAAAAAATCCACAACTAGCGTTGGATTAGTGTGATGACGGAATACCATAAATCATGAATTTAAAGCATGAATTAAAAAACAAATTAAACATATAAAAACATGTAAGGTCACATAGGAGCACATAACACATAAACATGATATCTAGATGCAAAAATCCTTAGGAAAGCGGTAAAAGAAATAAACACATAAGCACGCAAAAGCAAATGAACCCTAACTATTACACCGGGGGGGGTTTGATTTACAATTTAAGGGGGGAAATTTTAAAAATACCATATCTATTACACTTTCTATCTAATTATACAATTCTTGCTAAAATACGAGAAAAATAATCTAACTATTACATTGACTAGCTAAATACAAGAATATTACATTTTTCGTCAAAAATAATAAAATTTAAAATTAAAATTAAAATTAAATAACGCAAAATAATTAAATATGCAAAAAAATGCATAAAATAAGAAACGCATAAAAAATTGCATAAAATATCACCTTAGAGCACGTTGGAGCACATAAAGAAGCAATTAAAAGGTAACGAAAATACATATTCTTGAAAACCCGGTACTCATACTAATCAAAATGAACAAACAAAGTCAAGGCACCTCGGTATAATTAAACAAAATCTAAAATATAAAACTATTGACAATTTGAGACAAAAATAAATTTTTAGCAACTAAAGGACTAAAAATGAATTTCTATAAAACTTTAAGGGGTAAAATTTAAAATTCTAACTAATCGAGGGTTCATGATGCAAAATAAAGCAAACAAGGGGCAAAAACAATAATTCGTCCAAGTAAGGGGTGAATCTGAAAATTAGGGACTTAATTGAAAGACTGTAAAATCTAGGAAGGGTCAAACTGTAAAATTAATGATTTAAATGTGTCCAATTAAAACCTCCCAGGGGCATAGTAATATTACATAAACTCTAACAACCAAAACACAAATATTTATTAACCATTCTACTCGTAAAATACTAAAAGAACAAATTAGACTAACAAAAATAAACAAATTCATCCAACCCACAAATGATCAAAATCGGTCTCCTCTCTTATTTTTGGTCAATCTCTCTATCTCTCTCTCTCTCTTCTCTAATCTTGTTCTTCCTTCTGCTCTGCTTCTTCTGATTCTTTCTCCTCTTTCTCCCCTGTCGTTCCAGTCTTGCTCTCTCCAGTTTTCTGTTTCCCCGGCCCTCCCTCTTTCATTCTTTCCGTCTCTCTCTCCCTCTCTCTCTCTCTCTCTCTCTCTCTCTTCTTATTCTTCGATTTTCCTTCCCCTCTCTCTTTTCTCTCTTGCTGATTCTCGTCTTCTTCTCACTGTTACTCTCTGCTTCTCCCCTCTCTTTTAATTCCCTCAATTTTCTCCCCTGTTCTTTCTTACCCGCTTCTATTCTCCCCTTTTTCCTAGCTAGTCCGGTGCTCTTTATCTCTCTATTCTAGCTGAAATCCAAGCCTCTCTCTCATCCCCCTCTTTTCTTCTTCTCCTCTTTGCCTCGCCAGTTTTCTCTCTCACCCGGATGCATCTGCTCTCCCTCTATATTCTCTCCGTTTCATACTCCTTCCCACACCTCAGTGCAACGGAAGCTATCTGGTGGACAGTAGAGGGATTGGCGAGGAGATTGGGGCTGTAATGGCTTTTTCTTTTTTTTTTCTTTTTTTTTTTTTTGCAGGTTTTTGTTGGTTGTTATGGGTTCAATTTGGCTTGTGATTGATTGTTGGTGGGTGATGATTTGAGGTGGAACGTGTGGTTTGCAATGGAGAGGGTGAGGCCGCTGGACTGTTTTTGTTGCATTTGTTGTTGTTTTTACTTTACAGGTGATGGCTTGTGGAGATGGGTTCGAGAGAGCTGATTTCGTGTGTGATGGATCAGTGGTGGCAGCTGTGACTTGGGGTTGCCAGTGATGCGATTTTATGAGGGAATTGGGACTTATTTTGGTTGAGTGGTGGTGGGTTGGAAGATTCCAGTGGAAATGGCTGTGGGTGGAGCGAGAAACTTGGGTAGATGATGATTATGGTGGTTTGGGTTGAGTTTCTTTGGGCAGTTACAGGGGATTGTGTAATTGACTGGTAGTTGATATTATCATTGCAGGTTATTGGGTGGCCTTAGGTGGAGATTTTGTGACAGGGTAGAAGAAATGGTATGCTAGGTTAATGGGTTTTGAGGGCTACTATATTGACTCCGGTGGTGAACTTTTGGGCGTCTTGGCAACTAATGGTGGTGATGTTGATTTTCTGATGGCTATGAATGGGTCGATGGTGGTAAGACGTTTGTCTGTAGTGATAAGTAGGTTACAGGTGGGGCTGGTGAGTTGAATTTGTTGACGTCTCTGTTTGGTAGCTGTTGAAGGTAGTGAGGGGTTAGGCCTGATTGGGAGAGGAGATTGAAAATTGTAGCTGTTTAGGTGGCTTTCAACGTCTTCTGGTTCACTGAGTTTAGATGGAGGAAGGTTGAAGGTGGTCCAGTGGAAGTTATTCTGGGTCTGTTTTTTACCTTTGCATGGTTATGCTTCATGATGGAGGTATAGGGATGGTGGGTCTTCGATTCTTGCTGGTGGATTAATGGTAAAATTTTGGATTTCTGATGGAGAGAGATAAATTTGGAGGTTGTTGGAAGGAGGAAAAATGGAACTTACAAGTCCCAAAAACCCAAACCCAAACCCAAGAATAAAGCAAAAAAAAAATAGCAAGAAAAAAAACAGATAAAAATCTAAAATTCAATCGGAACCTTCAACAATATAACTTTAGTTTTTTATTCATTACCATTAATCAGATTTTTATAATTACTAATTGAAGAAAATAAAATGAATCAAGAGCAAAAGAAAAGAAAAGGTTTTTACCTTTCAAATTTGCTTGCAGATGAACACTAGTCGGTCTTTGAAGAGGACGATGAACAGTGAATCAGCTCTTGAAGGTGGCGGTTTAGTGTGTGTTCTTAGGTGTTTTGTGTGTATCTCGATCTTTTAGGGTAAAATCAAAGTGTGTTTTAGGGTTTTTTTCCTTTTTTTCTCTTTGTTTTGCTGATTAAAGGGAGTATTTATAGGCCCCTTATCTTGTTGGCCAAGAATACTGTAAAATAACGAGAATGCCACCGGTATAAAAAAATACTAATTTTATTAAAAATATATATATTTTTAAACCTAAAATTAAAATTAATACAAGAAATATGGCAGCGATCTCTAAATTTTCAAAAAGAATTCACAGTAGATTTCAAAAGTAAAAAACTAGAGCTCAAAAACTGATAGAAATGCGCGTGGGGTGTAAAAATGACGATTTTGCCTCTGGACAACGAAAATACACAAAAAATAGCTATTAGCCTCAAAAAATTATCAAAAAATTAAAAATAAGCTTAAAACATTAGAAAATGTCTTTTTGACTCAAAATTTGGTGAAAAATGAATTTAAACTGTAAAATGACGATTTTGCCCTCGGACAATGAAAATTAACAGAAAAATAACTATTGACTTCGAAAAAATTATCAAAAATTAAGAATAAACTTAAACTACTGGAAAATGCATTTTTGACTCAAATTGGTGAAAATTGAATTTAAACTGTAAAATGACGATTTTGCCCTTGGACAATGAAAATTCACAGAAAAATAGTTATTTTCCTCAAAAAATTATCAAAAATTACAAATAAGCTTAAAACATTTAGAAAATTCATTTTTGACTCAAAATTGGAAAAAATAAACTTAATTCGTAAAATGACGATTTTGCCCTTAGCTGGTACAAAAATAAAAAATACCAATTAAATCTAGAAAAATCATAAGAAATTAAAAAATTCACATAAAAGTAAAAATATGAATTTAAAACCCCCAAAAGTTGATAGAAAAATATTTATAGATAAAATTACTATTTTGCCCCCCAAATTATTGAAAAATTAAAAATTAAAATTTGTACCAAAAAGTGCAAACATACCCCCTCAGTGTTTGAAAATAAATGGTGTGTCAAAATTTGGTGTCTACAGTGTGATTAAGGTTTAGGGTTTCTTCTTGTTAGATTCAAACGGTTTCATTCCACAGGATTGGATTAGGGTTGAGTGATTCGATGAGAGTTTGTATTCTGTGATAATTTCGTCGCATTATGTGGGAGGGATTGGATTAGGTTATCGCCTGATCTTCAAGACGGTCCTTTTGGGATGTTCCTGTGACACACGAAAAGGGAGATTAACCCCAATCGGGTCAGAAAACCATGGAAAGGCGTTTCATAGCCTAACAGCCTATAAATCGTAGGTCGGCGGGGTCAGATAGTAGAGTAGGCATGTCAGACACCTGAGTCTCACATCAACATATTTAAATCATCTCGCCTACGGAGCTTGGTAACTATTGTATTAACCCTTCATCAGGAACAATTCAGTCATTAATAGATCAAGATGTGGTGAGGTATCATTGAACCCGATCTATAATGAGGTCGGCAATATCAATTTCTACACCCATGATTTGGAGATAGTGACGAATATGAGTTAGTATCCAAGAGCTTCAATAAGAATTGGGAATGGTGGTCAAAGGTTAAGGTTGATGACAATCTCTATGAATAGTCTCATAGTTGATTTTACATACGTATGTACATGCGTGCAGGCATATTGTGCTATTAAGGAAGTTTAGAAACTTGTTATGATGTAATAGCTAATTGGTACTTATTCTTACGTCTAGTTCATCTAGTTTTTCCTCATCAAGGTTTACTTTAGAAATTTACAGCTTTATGCAATTTCATATTATAAATAAATCAGGTTGTCTTGTGTTCTTGAGGTGTTTACCTTGGAAGCATAGCTTATACAAACCCAAGCTCAAAGTTGAGACTAGTTTAAGATTCAAAGGATGGAAGAGTCTTGACTCCTCTAACTCTCACAAACTTGAACAATCTTGATACTATCTCAACCCAAGTTTGCATGAATTAGTGAACCAAAACTATCGGTAGAAGGCACTACAATCAAGTGCGGTTCTTGATTGATAAGCCAAGCCTAGAAATCCTTAGGAAAAACCCTAACTCCAAGTGAAAAGGTTTGAAAGCCAAAAGAGAGAAACTCTCAATTTTTGTGAAAATTCTTCATAAAATTGTTATGAATAGTAACCAAAAGTTTGATGTTTATACGTGGCTAAAAACCTGAAACCCTAATACATGGAAGTGAAAAAAAAGGATAAAATTACATAACAAAAAGTCAGGTTAAAGCTCTTCACCACCTTTGACCAATAGTGATCCACAGTAGGTGATCTGTGGGTGGATGATGAATAGTAACCCGCGGTTCTCTGCTCTCGCAAATTCCAAAATCTCTCTAAACCTAACCCATGGGTCAAGTGGCCTGTAGTTTATCAAATTGGTCTGCGTATCTCTACGCTTGTGGATCCCAAAAACATTCTGAACCTGATCCGCGAGTCAAGTGGTCCACGGTTCACTAAGACTGGTCTGCAGATGAGGGTTCGTGTATTGCTCTTTCTACCACAAATTCTTCAACTTTGAGATCTTCAATTGATTTATCTTCTTCCACTTGAATCATGCAACAATTTTCAGATCTTCCTTTGTTTAATTCTTCAAGTGGCATAGAATTTTCAATTTGCAAATGACACTTCTGGATGAAAAATTGAAGTTGATCTTTGAACTGCTTAGCTGCTTAGCTCTTGCTCTTGTAGTTGGTCCCTTAGGCATTGAAGCTTGATCATCTTCTTGAATCTCCTCATCCATGGATGCTCCTACATCAATAGCTATGTGACATTTCTTGCCGTGGCAAGGCCATGGGCGTGACAAATTAAGCTCAGAAACTAAATAAAATTTTGACCAAAAAGTTCAGGGCTAGGTACTTTATTATAACTAATAGCGTCATCATTCCCATTAATCCATTTCATGGGAATGATCCAACATACCTTCCTCTATATCGAAAAATTAGATTTCCCTCCAAGAAATTGAAAAAGTCAGGTAAATATTTGTACATGAAGGCCAGGAAGGGAAACTATAAAGCTAGCCAATGAGGAGGAAGGAATTTTGCCCATTACAATAGGAAGAATGTTTTCAAAAGTGCTATTTGTTTAAATTATACGTTCTTCTTGCCATAATGATGATTTCAAGAAACATTTTGCCATTACCGAACTATAGTATTTTTATGTTGGGCCATTTTGACAACGGCAGATGCTCGCTTCCCTTCAAGCAAATCTAAATCTAATTGCTGAGCTTGATCATTGCCTTCAGCAGCATACATTTCAACTCGAGAGTTGGGAACTAAGTGTTTGGCAAGTATGACTGCTTCAACTCCGTAAGTTAAAGAAAACTAAGTCTCTTGAGTTGATATTCGAGGAGTCATTCGATAGGCCAAAAGCACACTAGGCAGATGATCTACCCAACCGAAGGCCCTTATGTAGCTGAGTTTTGAGTCTCCGAAGAAGGGTACGATTGAATTTTTTTGCTTGTCCATTGGCCTAAGGATGACCCACTGAAGTGAAATGCTGCAAAATATTCAAGTCATTACACCAACCCCTAAAAGGATTTTTAGCAAATTGACGGCCATTATCAGAAATAATCATTCGAGGCAATCCAAACTGACAAACTACATGTTTCTGAAAAAAAAAATCTCAACAGCTTTTGCTGAGATAGTAGTTGATGGCTCAGCTTCCACCCAATTAGTAAAGTAATCAACAAACACAAGGGCCCCAGAATATCTGTTCTTCACTACTCGAAAGGCCAAGGCGAAGATATTGGAACCATTTAATTAGTTGGTCTGTGACATTGAACTGACAAGATGGGTAAGCTCTAACAATATTCGAAGACTCTTTGTTCATAGTAGGCCAAAAGTAACCAACGAGAAGAGCTTTTCATGCCAAAGCTCGATGCCCGATATGAGCTCCACACAAACCCTCATGTATGTCAGAAAGGATTTGAATACTTTTTTTTAAATGTGATACACTTCAGCCAGGGTCCTAAATAGGATCTCTTATAGAGTTGGCCATTCATCAATGAATATCGAAGTGCTATTCTTTGCACCTTTTTGCATGCTCTTTATCGTTTGGCAAAAAATCTCAGCTAAGAAAGTCAACGAGGGGACCCATCCAAGTATCTGAAATATCCATTGCACATATAATCTGTTCCACATAGCTAGACTGACGAACTACTTCAACAAAGGCATTTTTGTTGAGTTTAGTAAAGGAAGTGGAAGCCAATTTTGACAAGACATCAGCTCGGCTATTCTGAGAATGGAGAATTCTAGAAATGGTGAATGCTTCAAAATACCCAACTAATTGTTTAACTTTAGCCAAATATTTGAGCATACTTTGTTCCTGGGCCTCATATTCCCTCAAAACTTGATTCACAACAAGTTGTGAATCATTGTGAACTTGAATTTGGGCAACACCCAGCCAAAGAGCAATGTCTAGCCTGACAATAAGTGCTTCATATTCGACTTCGTTATTAGAGGGTGAAAAATCAAAACAAAGTGAATAGCAACATTCTTAGCCTTCTTGGCTTTGTAATAATAATCCAGCACCACTACCTTCCTTCCCAGAGGACCCATCGACAAATAGAACCCAAGTTTGTTTCTCAACCGAAGTATCGGCGTCTTTGAACAGTGACCCGAGGTAAATTCAGCTAAAATTAGCTAAAGCCTGGGCTTTAAGGGATTTACGTGGTTCATAAGAAAGATCATACTCCCCAAGCTCTACAGCCCATTTCATCAGTCTTCTGGAAGCTTCTGGCTTAGTCATTATTTGCCGAAGTGATTGATCTGTCTGGACACAAATCGAGTGAGCCAAAAATAGGGCTTCAGTTGCCGAGCTATATGTGCCAAATAGAGAACAAGTTTCTCAATCAAAGTTTATTGAGTCTCAAGTGTATTTAGAGCTCGGCTAACGTAATAAATGGGATATTAAACCCCAGCCTCTTCTTTAACAAGGACCGCACTAATAGCCTCGGGAGCAACTGCAAGATAAAGAAATAAAGTCTCTCCAGTGATTGGAGAAACTAAAGTTGGCAACGAGTGCAGATGTTCCTTTAGCTGATCAAAATCCTATTGACACTCTAAAGTCTACTCAAATTGGTCAGCTTTTTTCAAAGCTTTGAAGAATGGTAAATTATGATGAGCAGATTTAGACAAAAACCTATTCAGAGCAGCCAAACGCCTAGTAAGTCTTTGAACATCTTTAATCGAAGTAGGTGGGGCCATATTGAATGGCCTTGAATTTATCAGGATTAGCTTCTATTCCCCCGAGAAAAATTAATGTAGCCGAGGAACTTTCTTGACTTAATAGCAAAAACTCACTTCTCCGGATTAAGCATTATCTAAGAATCCAGTAGAACTTGAAATAGTTCTCTTAAATTATCAATAAAAACATCAGCAGTTTTGCTCTTGACAAGCAAATCATCAACATACACCTCCATTATTCTCCATTATTCTACCAATCAGTTGATGGAAAATCTTATCCACCAAGCATTGATAAGTGGCCCCTGCATTCTTGAGTCCAAAGGGCATAGTGATATAACAATAAACTCCACGATCAGTGATGAAAGCGGTTTTGTTTTGGTCCTCTCCAGTCATTCCGATTTGGTGGTACCCCTTAAAGGCATCCAAAAAAAAAATTTCATTACCAGTGGCCGAATCAACTAGGGAATCAATTCGAGGTAGAGGATAGCAATCCTTTGGGCAAGCTTTATTCAGGTCGGTATAATCAACACACATCCTCCAACCAACACTGGCTTTCTTGACCATTACTAGGCTGTCGAACCAAGTCGGATATTGAACTTCCCGTATCATTTTGGCAGCCAACAATTTATCAACCTCTTCAGAAATGGCTTGACCACGCTCAAGGACAAAATGTCTTTTCTTTTGCTGAATAGGTTTGATCCAAGGATCCACATTCAATCTATGAATTATCAACTTGGGTGAAATCCCAATGACATCATTAGCTGTCTAGGAAAATACCTTTTTAAACTCTTTCAATAATGCTATTAAGGCGTCTTGGGTCTTAGAAAGTAGACCTCGACCTATCTTAGCAACATGTTTTGAATTTTCCTCATCCGATATAACCATTTCCATCTCGTCACTGGTTTCCAACCGAGGTGATTTCTTGTATGGAGGAGTTTCCATAACATCAAGAATCAACACCGAGTCCCCTGAAGAACCATGGCTATTTGAGTTCGGCTTCGGCGCATTCTGGTGACTCGAGGCTGCCGAAGAGGGCGCTTGTAGAGTAGTAGAATAACATTTTCTAGCAGTCCAGACATCACTTGTGACTTCGGATATCCCCTCAGGGTAGAGAATTTCATGCTTAGGTGATACTTGAAGAAGGTAGCCCGAAGAGCGTTAAGGGTCGGACGTCCAAGTAGCATATTATAGGGAATGTTCACTTTCACCACAATGATATTGACTTGAAGTGACTTGAATTTGGGGTATTTGCCAATGGTGGTGTATAAGGTAATCATGCCCTCAGGATGCACAACTTAACACCCAAATCCCACCAGGGGGTCCGAATTGGAGTGAGCTGATTATCTGTCAGGCCCATCTATTGGAAGATTCAATAATACATGATATCTACCGAACTTCCAGCATCAATATAGACTTTTTTAACCAAATAGTTGTTAGTAACTATTTCAGTTACTAAGGCTTCGTTGGTTCCCAAAGCAACAGGCACAAGGTCATTAGGTCCATATAATAGTGTCTGTGAAAGATGGGAGTTCGACTCAACAGAACCCGAAGCAAATTGCCAATATGTCCTTTTACGAGAACTTTGGCTGTCCCCTGCACTGAGACCCCTAGAAATGGTATTGATGACTCCAACCACCGGCACTAGGATTAGGAGACCTATCCCTTCCATTTCTTCAATTATTGAAATGTTCTTATCGATCCCTTCAATCCCTATCTTGTCAGTCTCACCAATCTCCCCATCGAGGTGGTTGACGGTCATCTCAACGATCTTCCCGATGTGCTAGGGTATTGTCTTTGACAAACTGTCTCAAATACCCTTGTTGAATCAAATTTTTAATTTCCCTTTTTAAATCATAACAGTCTTCTGTCTCATTCCCAACATCTCTATGGTAGGCACAATAAAGATTGGAAGTTTCTCCTCCCTTTTTTACCAACCATCCGAGGTGGTGGCCTACCAATATTCTGCTGCTTCATAACAGCCAATATCTGAGTTTGGCTACCATTCAATGGAGTCAATGGTGCATCTGAAATGGATGATATTCCCTTTCTTATCCTGTCAAATACACTACATGGTCTTTGCCTCTACCCGAAGAGGTGTTTTCATCACCATGTTTATATTTTCCTTCTCGGTCTTTTTTATCCAACTTAGAGGCTTGAAGCTCACGTTTCAACTTATTCGCCTCTTTCCCTTGAATGCCCTGTCTTACGCCCTCCCAAAGCTCACTAGGGTCTTGGGATAATGTTCATGCAACTGAGTGGTAAGCCTACCTGGCAACAAGCCATGAATGAAGGCTGCCATCGTAACTTGATCATTAGGATCAGGGACTTGGAGGAACTCATTGCTAAAACGAGTCAGATATCCCCGAAGTGATTCATTAGCATTTTGCCAAAGATGCATTAGGGAAGCTTACTTCTTGCTTAGAGGCTTAGAAGAAACAAAACGAGCTATAAATTTAGAAGTCAATTCGTCTAGACTTCGGATACTATTGGGAGGCAAGGACTAGAACTACTTTCTCGCATTCCCTATAAGATAACAAGGGAAAGCTCAGCAGATCACTGCGTTAGTCACTTGGTAAAGAATAAACACCAAGATAAATGCATGGACATGGTCTTTATGATCACCACGTCTGTCGTAGTATGGGATGTTAGGCCATTTAAAATTATTGGGAAGTGTATCTTCATTGACCTCGGGCACAAACGAAGATGTTTGGTTAACACTTGAGGAAGGAAGACAGACTTACCTTTGGGGGTTATGTTTCCTAATGAAACCTCCGGTGTAACTTCTCTAAGTGAACTATCGGTTCCCCCGATCGGTCAGTGTGAGACTTCTTTACTTGCCTAGAGTAAGACTCTTCATCTATCTTGTAAAGGGGCTCCAACCGATATTTAGAGGACTCAGCAAGCTCTTTCCCTTTTTTCTTAAAAAATTGGCCCAACTGTTCAAAAATACCTGGATTTTCTTTAATGAACTCCTCTATTTTAGCTATGGCATCTTCGTTCGTGGGGAACTTTCCTTTTGTCCCTTAGGAGATTCTTGAAGATTTTGGTGCTCCCTAACACAAGAAAAAGGGGTTGTTCACGAATAGTGAGGGTACCTTTCTTAGCAGTAGGCTTTGGAGGCATTATCACAACACGCTTAAGCTATTTGTTACAAGAATTTCGGAGTAAGAAGCAAGCTAAAAGAACACTCAAAAAAGAACACTTGAATAGTCGTTCCCATAAACGGCGCCAATTGTAGAGTCTTCAATTCTTGCTTCCCATGGAAGTGCTCAACAGGTTAACCTAGTGAGAGAAAATATCTTAAATGCGAGGGGATTTTATCCCCATAAAAGCTCCGATGCTTAAGTTAGTAATGGCGTTTTTGATAAAGGAAATTTAAGGAAGGAATGTTCTTTTTAATAATAATGGAGTTACCTTAACAACAAGGAACTTGAAGCTTATATATGAGATAAAACATGTAACTTATCAGGAAGAGCGCTTGGTATCAGAATAATTAATGAAAATGTAATAGTATTAATGACGATATAACAGCAACGGAATATATATTGAATTTTCCAAGATACTTAGCCGAAATCTCAAGTTTGAATGATGTATTCTTAGTCAAACGGGCCAAATGGAAGTCAAAGTCCCCACATGAGTGATGTGGCCAGACTGACGTGGAACCCGGTTAAATAGATTTCTACACCGGCTAAATGACGTTCAATTCCAAGAGGGTTTGGAGGTGATGTTGGGACTAGGCTAACACAGCACGCAGAAGAAATGCTCATTGCTTTTATCGTCTCTTTGGAAAATTGATGAGTAAAGTACGATTTCTGCGGCTTTAGTTGTTTATGTTTTGGTGATAAAATTCACACCTTGTGTGCTCATAAATGCCCACACTTTTGCACTCATTTTAAAAAATGATAAAAATTAAAAATTAAAATCTCACACACACGCATCTCACAAACACTTCGTTCAGTTCTCTTTTATTTGGCAAGACTTAATCCATTTTGCTTCCAGACTTTGTATACATTTTACCCAACGATTGTGTACAATGGGCCCCTTTCGAATTTTCAGTGTTGGTCGACATTTTACCGATTGAATTTGTATATAATGCAATTTTTTTTCTTTTTATTCTTAAAGACAATTTGAATCAGGTTTCGGGTATAGCGAACCGAACTTTGTTTGAACACCTTACTTCTTAAAAATTTATCTTAAAATATTTTCTAAACACGTTTTTCAACTGTTTTTTCATATTTTCAACTACCAAACTAAAATCTAAAAGTTCCAATAGTATTTTTAAAAATCCAACCCCAACAGAGAGTACATTGTAAGGAATTTATGTAATGTCGCCCTTCCAAATGAAGCCGGATATTGTAAAATCAGAATAACAAAATCAAGGTTTAACAACAAAAAAAAAAAAAACGAATTTGATTCAGAACATGATACTGTAAACCACTAAGAGCACAAATTCCGACTTTTTCAAGCTTCCACTAATATTTAAGTTGCTTCGATCACAACTGGCCAAATAAAACTTGCAAACTCTATAGCAACTTAATATGTTAAAAGAAAGGAAAATAAATGGAATTTATAGAGACAACCTAAGCATGCAGAACAAAAGAAAACCCACAAGTAGTTGCCACTTTGGACATGATATGTCTAACAAATTCATTGATAATGAGAAATTTAAAACGTTTTGAGCCAAAAGAATAATAAGAAACAGAATTGCAACTAAGCAAGCAAGAACTTCTGTAAAAATTCTCAATCTTAATCAAAGGAACCGCCAATAGGTACAATGCATCCCACAATAACAGAGAATATCAACAGATACACAGAAGTTGATTTAAATCGGAAAATACTCGAATACAAAGGATTATTATAAGGATCAGTTATTAGGTAATATCGGCTAAAATTGACTGCAAACATTTGCTAAAAGCAGAAACAAGAAAGAAGCAAACTTTTAACAAATTAAATATTCTCCTACAGCATCTTCAATTCTAGAAACTTTGTTGAAATCAGAAACAAAGGAAAAAGAAAAGGAAAACTTAATGATGTGATTCTGCGGGCACCAACATTGCAACTTCATATTTGCTACCTCTACAAAGGTCAAACATACAATCGTTGCAGTATGTCCCAAAAATTTGATGTCCCAATACTGTTGTGTAACATTGAATGGTCCAAAATTGACAAAAGAATAAACATGGGGTAGGTCACCCATCCCCAAGAAAGCAACAGTAGCAGAACGTATTACCTTCTACCCTTTGATTGCATATCAGTCTTAACTGCAGTGCCAGTTGCCCAGTTGCCCCTTGTTTACAAAAAGAAGCCAGGTTGGGGAGCATTCAGTCCTTATATAATGAAAGGCGCTTTACAACCCTGAAAAGCCCCAGGATAAATGTAGACACAGGAGGTCGACTGCAACTGTTGAGTCGACCAAAGAATTGAGATTAATTTATCAATCCTCTCAAATCATTGTATAATTTGGAAAAAGGTACAGCAAGCTATCTAGAGTTTCTGGTAAGAATTTCCTCGCAAACAAGTAACAAGGTCTTTCATTTCCATTCCACAAACATGGTCGAATCTGAATTTCCTTCTACAAATATGAAAAAGAAAGAGTAATCAGAAAAATATATAGCCAACTACACTAGAAAACACTGGAGCGTAAGTTGAATCCATACCTTTTGAGCACTTGTAACATGCACACTTTCTGTAATAGACTGCATCAAAATAGGAAAAATTTATCACATCCATTGATAGCTAGATAGTTAGTTGAAATAATTAGCTACTAACAACAAAAGAAACTAAATTAAAATATGCTCCAACTATGAGGCAACCAATATGAAAATTATCAAAGCAAGCTAAAACTATGTTACTTGGACTCGGGTAGGGAAGTCTTGTGGACTCAGCTATGCTTAAGTGCTAAATACAGAGCCCAACACAGTACGTTAGGACAAAGTGAGAGTCCAAGTAACATAGCGCTAAAATGTGATACAAGACATGCATTATAAAGTCAAGAATCCTCATAGGTTTAAATTTGCATTTCCTGTAAGAAATACTCCAGCATTCACCTGGAAAAGTAGAATGGAAACTGGGGGACATGGTGTAAAACATGTTTGTCCATACCGTAATATTTCTCATAAGCTCATGAGTAACATCCCGGGCTCTGTACGACTTTGGATGCCACTTCCCTTCGGACCAGTCAACATGGGTCACAGACCAATTTGCGATCCCAGCTGGATCAAGCATCTGATCTCACAGGAAAGGCAATATTAACCTTTTACTCAAAAAAAAGGAGGTTGAAAAATGCAAATTTAATTGACTCTAAAATAGAATACGACAGACCAGAACCCAACAACTCCTTACATAGAAAAATGTAGGCAGATAGTGTTCATCCGAATAGCAATTCTTTCCATCCATGCCCGGCTGTTAAATGAGAAAAACAACTATTAATTGCTGGTGCAATGAACCAAGTTCAAAAAGTCAAAAACCTACACAATTCTCAACTTTTGAACTCGTTTTAAAATAAATGACAAATAACTATACACATATAAAATGGACCAGTATGAAGGGGGTGGGAAGGCGGGGGGGGGGGGGGGGGGGGGGGGGCAGAATTTAAATTCACAGGCTGAAGAAGGATTTAATCTGGCCTAGACTATCGTACTGCTCAACTAGTGGACCAAATGCAAAATAAAATAAGCACAAATTTACTTATAAGAATTTAGTGGGGAAAGTTGTACCCATATACTGTTTTAGTAAGGAAAGCAATTCAACGTACAAGTTCTTAATCTCAACTTCTACAGTCTCTCATGCGCACTTGAAGCTGATTACTTTTGGTGTACTACATAGAAAGTCACCCTAAGTACACAGTTTCAGTACATATAACAAACTATTTTCCAATCCATGGATCTTCTAGCACCCAACTCTGAATAGGAAGGCAATATGTCACTGACTTGTTTGGACTCATTCTTGATTGCGGAACAAATTCAGGCTTCATATTCAAACTTAAATTCAGAGCTGAAATTAAAGTATCAATTTTATACATAAAATAGGAAGTCTTATAATTGCGAGTCTTTCCTGTGTTCAAAATACAACACGTACGCGCATTCTATCTCAACTTGTAGGGCAGTGTTTTAAACCATACAAAATAAAATACAAATACATTTCGGAGGTAAAATTACAATTAATATATAATAACTTGGAAAATAAAAAATGTTAACTACTATAGGCGTGAGAAAAGGAGTGAGGACTAGTAAACAGGTAGAATTATATACAAACAATGTGGATAAACGGATTTAGGATGAGTTTCTGAAAGCCTTAAAAGCCAAGTAAGTATCAATAGCTTCTTTATATGTAATTATGAAAATCACTTGGCGAAATAGTAAAGAGCCAAGAGGGATCACTGTGGGCTACTGCCCTAATGGTGATCTTTCACTTATCTACATCATAATCTTGCTCAAGTTCTATAAATATTTGATATCACCTAGTGAAATGCCGCTATGCTAAGAGGTGTAGATGATACTAACAATAATCATTTAAAATGTGTATAAAGCTATTACATAACAAGATGTTTCGGAAAATATAAAAGTAGATCCGGATGCTTATAGAAAAAGTGGTAAATGACCAATGAAGACTCAAATTACTTTAACTGAAGTTTCAAAAAAAGACATGGAAACTAATGCTATAATATACAAATTAGAAAAATTAGAAAACTGAAAGAAAAAATTAGTGTAGCTGGCCCCAAACAGCTTTGAAGGTTCTATTCAATTGTTTTCCAGTGAATTATACCCAGTGCTAACTAGAACATTAGGATACCATGAAAAGTGTGACCAGCAATGAGACTCAAAGATCAATCACACAAGCTGAAAAGGGGCAAAATGAAAAGCCATAAAGGACACAGAGCAAACCTAATTTCAGAATGAATGTAGACTAAAACTTTATGCCCTTTTGCATTAAATGAACACGCAGTGAAGAATAACTAAATATATGAAATCAGAAACCATAGTTAGATATGATCACGAAGAGACAAAAATATGGATCCTTCTTGTCCTGTTGAAAGTAAGGGGAACCAGAGGGAAGGCAAAGAAAAGATTTGTGGCTGACTTGTTTTGCATTAAAGTCATGACCGCAGAAGATTTGCTCATCAGTTTGATGAAAGCAAAATTATTTGTTCAGATAGAAAGATCATCAAACCTTTTTCCAGAGGGAAAAAGGAAAAGAAATTAAAAAAAAAAAAAAAAAGAAGCACCAAAACATACATACGAAAGTGAAAATCAGTGAGCAAATAACAAATAAGCAATATGTTTAGGATTCAATGTTTGAGCACTAAGCAAAACATGTAATGGAAACTCTTTGTGCATAACACAGACAAAAATCTGCGTATTTATACTTAAATTAGTTAAATCTTAAGAAGCTACTCATTGAAGAAATTATATGCATTTTAATCAAGTTTATTGATTCTTTGGTTGTCTCTTCCCAACATTCCAAATTAACAGAAAGAATGCTACTGCAAGGTGCTGAGAAAAAAATAATCTTCATGCAGTGAAAGGAAGCACAAATAACAATAATAATCTTCCAATATACAGTCACAAATTTTTTCAATCAAAAAAGGAAACAGAACAAAAACTATTTTTTCTTTGTGGTAATGAAAGAGGAACAGAGATTCGTGTTCATGACAACACTACATGGTGTACAATCAAGAAATCAAAGGAAAAAGTTGAGACCCGACAAGACCCTAAAACACTCCTTTATCAGCGCTTGGACAAGCAATGTCACAGCAACAATGGTGGAGTTTTGATTATCATCCAAATTTTTAAGCAGTGCAGCTCAAGCTTGATAATGGACACAAGCACATATAAGTTAAAAGAAGTTTAAAACCATGCATAAGATACCCTTGGAAAGACAAAAATATTCTTACATCATGTCAATGGGTAAATTTAGAATTTTTCCGGCCAGTCTAGGTAGCAATCAATCATGGCATATCTAGTTTAACCTAAATGCTAGAAAAGTTAACCACATTAGTACAGGCTGGCCGGCCGGCAAATCCTGTAGCCAGAAACTCAAGACTCAAGAAACAGGCCAAAATCATTTCTGCCATGGTACAGTTTGAAAGTCAAAAAACTTGAGTTATTGGTACATTCGAACACTTAAATATGAAATTCTGCATCAATATCATAAAAATGGAGATAAGAAGTTAAACAATAGAAAAATGCTCATAAAGAAATAAGAACAAGAAGATCCAACTGATTAGGATCGTAATATGAATGTCTATTAAATACAGAAAACAAGCAATCCAATTGCAAGAAATGCAAGTGCATGGAAATTCTCATATAGTACATTAAAGTCTAGATGTAAAGACAAACACAAGGGAGAATAGAATTAAGAAGAGAAAGGAAGGAAAAAAAAAAAAAAGAAAAGCCTCAAAAACCATAACCAAACAAAGATTACAAGTTCAACTCTCCTCCTAATTTCATACTCTTCCTCCATTAGGTAATCCCACAACCCCTGCACAATTTTGTTCAGAGAAAAATCTCGCATTTGGGGGAAATAACTCGCATTCAGGAAAAATTTAAAGAAAATTGTGAATTCTGTTGGTGAATAATGTTAGTCCTTTAGCTTCATAGAACAGGAAACACAGAAATATTGGTTCCATTTGGATAAGATCATTTGAGATTTGGAAAAATTTTTCCAAAGGTGCTTGGATAGGTGAAAATTATTTGGGAATTTTTTCAACAAAAGTCAAGAATTTTCCCTCTCATTCTTTGAATTTTGAAGGCAATTTTCCCTCGCTTTCAAAATTCTCACTTTATAAGACACTGGCCAACGTCCGGTGCTAGTGCTCATCACTCCATTACACTCCATTACTATTGTAAATATAGCTCAAAATGTTCGTCGCAATTTTTCCCATTTTTCTGAACATAATTTGTTAGAAAAAATGCTACGTTTTGTGAATAATTATGTAAAAGGTGGAACAAGTTGTTAGGAAGCTGTAAACATTTCAAACAAGGTTTTCAAAAATTTTTAAAAATTCAAACACTCTTCTCCCCCCCCCCCCCCCCCCCAAAAAAAAAAATTCCAACAAAAGTCAACAAAAATTGATCAACTTTTGACCTTTCCACAAAAGTCAACAAAAAACACTCTTGAGAAAATTTTTCCAAATAATCTTATCCAAATGGAGCCATTATTCTAGTTTCATAGTATGTTCTAAGGTCCACATGGTTGAATAATACCCTAGCACATAATATACTAAAAGACAAGACAACTATCCTTTCAATTTAAAACTACAAATCACAACTAGTACGAAAGAAAGTGATTAAAAGTATCAGTTTTAACGATACATGCAATATTCAAGATGCATGAATGAGGATAAAAACCCAGTGAACAAAACAAACTATTCAGGCAGCATTTGCTTATGCAAAAACAAAAATGTTTAGCTTTCTGTAGAAAGATAAACCAATGTTATTTTTCTGCTAAGCACTAATCTCATTTAAGATATAATCAATGTCCAGGCGACAAGTGTTAAATCACTTGTTGCACTATGCTGAGACAGTGATTAATCCTTTTTGGGTTTATCATATACAGGTAGACGATACAGAACTATAAAACAGTAAATGAACAGCTCAAATGTCAATGCACGTTATAAAGGGCCAAAGCCAATAAGCATCCAGACTGCAACCAGAAAAAGAAGTTATTGGTAAGATAGAGCTCAAACAATACTCAGCAAGCGAATAACAGACAAATGGAGGCAAATGCCATCAGAAAAAACTAGACAAGTGAAAAATGAAAATACTCTTAAGATTACAGATTTCCAATCATATCAGGTTTAAGAACAGAACTACCTTGCAATAATCACGGAACTTTGAATAGTACAGACTGTCAGCCATAATTATAATAGCATGTTGCCGCTTCATTGTGAACCACTGCAAATATTCAAAACGAAACATATAAAAAAAAAAAAGGGACATTTATTATGTTCAAACGAATATTAAGCGGCTCAACACGTCTAAGAAACCACTGACAACTACTCAAAACTAAACAAGTTTTGTTGAATCTAAAGGCCACCATGGTTGGAATTCAGAAAGATTCAGAACAACAGAAGAAAGCTAGTTAGATGGTATCTTTTTCAAAATGGAAAAATTCACCCAATGCAGACCATTTGGAAAGAAATTTGTTTAGGTTACAATTTGTTTCCTTGCTTTGTGGATGAGATTTATTCCATCATAATCCTGATGTGGGAGACAAAGAAGGAAATTCTCTGCTTTCCTCTGAAGTAATCTCAGGAGGAAGTTTGGGCCATGCAAACAGAAGTACAAGCATAAAGTGCACTAGTTCATTCTGCTTCAAACAGTTTCCCAGCATTAACCACAAAGTTCCACATAACTTCATGTACTTCCATCCTCCCGTATCTTTTACAAAATGAAGAACCTCTTCACTACATCTGCATACCTGTGCACCCTTTCTGAAGTCTTTCTTCTCAACTTCCGGTAACATGTGCTCAGAATACCTCCCACTTCCATGAGGCCCAGGATCCTCGAAGCTGAAAAAAGACGATCAGAAGGGCTCATATCACAAAACAGAAGACATACACACAAAAATTAACTTCCGTCCTTTAATTTTGACCCCGGGGGGGGGGGGGGGGGGGGGACTAAAGAACCAAGCTTCAAACAGTTCAATTCCGCTTCCACGGTAAAAGAAAACCATCCTTAGAACTTTCTACCAAGATAAAAACTTACAGGAGGGCACTGTGCAAGAACTCAGGCTTACCAGTCAACAAAACTGATATTTGTGTACATCAGATAGTTATACACGTAGTAAAAATCACGCAAAGGTATACAACTGCATCCAGCATAATTCTTGATCAGCAAAATGATATAACAATTTGTTCTTAGAACTCAACAAGATTATCTTATCATCCAGCCTAGTCACCTGTCTGATAGTAGCACAAAGTGCTGATTTTCAGGATCTTGAAGTGCATTTGCCAGAAGACGTCTTTCTGCATCCACCATTGAGATTTTGCCCCAAACTACCTGCAAATAAATCCACGGATACCCTCATTAGATCCTCCAACTAAGGCACAACAGTTATGGATTGCACAAGATAAAATCTAGTAGAAGATTTCTTCTATCTTGTGACAAGAATAAAATGGCAATTGTAACAATGGTATCACCAAAAAAAAAAAAAAAAAGATATTGTAAATGCATAATAAATTTTTTATGGAAAAAAGATGCAAGAGATCCCTTTTTAATTAAATGCAAGAGACTTCATAAATAATTGTATTTGTTCCCCATATCAAATATAATTCCAGTTGCTACACATTTTTAAAAATATAGGAAAAAATAATCATTTATTAACACCAATGACGATCCATTCGGTAAGATTTCTCAATTCTATCTAGAAAAACACACACACAGAGAGAAAAGAACATATGTATATATTGAATTAATGCATAAATTCAACCAAGGTTGTAGTTCTCCTTTCAATGTTAAGGCTAATAGGGAATTTAGGTTATAAGGCAAAATAGTCCATCATTCACCCTAGACTCCAAAGCCACCCGAGATCCCACCCCAGCCCCCTCCCAGCGAGAAGAATAGGTGAAAAAATAAGAAAGGCTCAATAAAATGTTAAAACAGCAACAAGACAAACGACTTATTATCATTGTTCCATATTTTACCTTCACATTACATCAATGCTCACATTCCATCAATGCTTCCATGATAAACAACTCGTGCTTCCCTTAACCTTTTTCACAATTTCAAAAGATAGGGTATTTTTTATACTAGAACTTCCTGGAACAGACTCAAAGCCATTAAATAGTCCATAGCATCTTCCCATAATTCACCTCCTCTTCCATTGTTTTACTCTTTTTCTTTTTCTTCATAATCCTTCTCAAATGAGCATAACCCAGACCCATGTTTAAGATTCAATACATGATGGAATTGATAATAATCCATCTGCCAGACCGAACAGAAGACAAATACTTCAAACAGAACGAAGTTAAGATTGGTTCAGTATTTACCCACTGCCCCACCTTTCCCTACTTCTTTTGTCTGACCCCAAAAAAAAAAAAAAAAAAAAAAATCAAGTAATCTAGCAGCCAACCATACTGTTATTCACTCTCATCCTAATTTCCAACAATGATGCGAGAAAATATCCAGGCATATGAATTTTGACATTAGTTATGAACCTACAACCATATGATGGTGTAATAATGGTGTCACAAAAATAAAAAATTTACTGTAAATGCACATTACACTTTTAATCAAAAAAATATGCAAGAGATTCTTTTTGTAGGTTAAATGCAAGAGACATCATAAATAATGAATTCAAGTTAATTGCGTTTGTTCCCAATGTTAACTACAATCCAGTCAGGACACATTTTAAAAGGTACAGGAGAAAATAATTATTTATTTACATGAATAATAATCAAATCAAACAGATTTCTCAATTCTAGCTAGAGATATTCATATATATATTTGCATTAATTCAATCAAGGTTGAAGATTCGTAATTCTTCTTTCAGTGTTACGGCGGCTAATAGAAAATTTAGGTTATGAGGGGAAACAGTCCATCATCCACCCTAGCCTCCAGAGCCACCCAAGTCCCTCCCTTCCCTCCCAGCAAGAACAAAAGGTGAATACAATGTTCAAAACAGCGACAAGACAAAAGACTTATTATCATTGCTCCATATTTTACCTTCACATTTCATCAACATTTCCACAACAAAGAATTCATGGGCTTCCATTAATCTTTTTCACAATTTACAAAGACAATATTTCTAGAACTTCCTGAAACAGACTCAAAGCCATTAAATAGTCCATAAATACCCCCATAATTCACCTCCTCTTCCGTTGCTTCACTCTTTTTTCCTTTCTTCGTTCTGCTTCTAAAATAAGCATAATCCAGACTCAAGTTTAAGAATCAATACACTATGAAATCAATGTAATCCATCTGCCAGAAACAACAGAAGACTAGAAGTATTTTAAACAAAATGAAGGCAAAATTAGTTCCCCCACCCCATTATTCCTTACTTATTTTGTCTGACCAAAAGAGAAATTTGCTTCATATACAAGTCATCTAGCAGCCAACCAAACTGTTGTTCACTCCTCATCCTAATTTCCAACAATGATAATGAGAAAAATTCCAGGCACAAAAATTTTGACATTAGCTATGAATCTAAAACCATATGGTAGTGAATAATCTTTTTAAAACAACTTAGCTCTCCAGAAAAATACATGAATGAAGAGTGACGCATTGGAAGTATCCTTCAAAGAAGGAAAGATTGAAACCCATATTGTAACCAAATAATGCTAATTAAGTTCTGCATAAAATTTCTTACCTTATCACTTCGGATTTCACGATTAATAAAGTAACGACTGAAATGTACTGGCTTATCCTTGGAGGCGTGCACATAGACAGAGAATCGACCTTCATGACCCTGGCAAAAGAAGTAGAGGAACTTGATTACATCACATATTTTATGTGAACACAAGTGGCGTAGAATCATTTGCACATTTCAAAACATCAATCATGACATGTGCATCAAAACTGACAAGAAAACAAGATGTCCACCAAAGCAAACAAGTTCTTCTTGGCAAGAGGTTTAGTCCTCATTAATGCACGTCCAAGGTCCTAGAGCCTGCCTTGAGAGAGTCATAATAACAAATTTCAGCGAAGCTAAATTTCATTCCAAACTGAACTTTTAGTAGATTCTCAAAAAGCTCTGCAGCAACTTTTTTGGTAGCAACCAACTCTGCCATTTTTACATTTTAATCACAGAAAAAGCCTCATCATTCTTACATCTCCTTGGTATTAGTAAAAAAATCTTGTGATTTACCAACATGTTTCACCTCTAAGAAATATCACCACTGTCAAGAAATAAAAAGTTGAGCCATTTTTTAATCTTGACTGTAATAGTTCCTGGCTCCAGTGCCAAATGGCCACTACATTTGACAAGACATGCAAAGGCTATGCAGAAGAAAGTTGTTAAGAAATTAACAATGTAATGGACCATCTGAGGTATTTCATCTTTCCTCAAGTGAAGCACAACAGCCAGAAAAAAAAAAAAAATTCATCTCTAATGTCATGCAAAATTTTATTCATGTAGGTTGTTTGACTTTGGCTATCATTCCAGTCCCTATTACATTTTTGAAGTCAGTCAAATCTCAGAAGTCTAATCACAGAGATAAGGCTAATTAGTGTAAATTTTCCAAATAAATCTACACAAGTTAATAGCTTATACTAGCGTGGGCAAATTTTGGCGTGTGTTTTCAACACTCTCTGGGTATGATATAAATCTGTGGGAAATATCTCAACAATGTCTACAATTTAAACTACACTCTCTGGGTATGATATAAATCTGTGGGAAATATCTCAACAATGTCTACAATTTAAACTACTTCTGCCTATGTTCGTGATCTACAATTTATGCTAGTAGTGAAGACAAGCATGAACCTTAAAAACTGAAACTTGGTAAGTCCTTCAAACTTTCCTAGATTGGTGGAAAACATACATACTTAAACAGATGAAAAAACATTCAATAAGAAGTCGATTAGATACAAATCTATCATGAAGTATATCAAAAAAAGGCTGTCACATGCATAAACGTTCATGTCAGTTTCTGAAAAGACTTATACACAAGAATGGAAAATGACAGATAATTATTTGGAATAAATAAACAAAGAACAGACCGTGCAAAGAAGAATTTTGCAAGCATATACAAAAGTATACCTGAAAAAATTTATCCCATAACTTCTCAAAAGGTAATGCACCAGGGGTCAGGAACAAGAATGCAATCTTAGGGTTCCGTGATACAATTCGAGGTGTGTTAAGAATATCTCTAATTACAACACGTGAAGCTATCTCATCATCTGTCAGTCCTCTAGCAGGAGCAGGTGGAAGCCAATTCGAAATTCCCTTGCAACCATGAGATGAGAATACATAGCATGCTGCAGAATTCTGAGGTGGATACACATAAGCACAGATTAAGAACATACTGACTAAAGAAACCAACACTATAATCCATGTTGGCTTCTTCAAATGTGAGCGTTGGCGAGATGCTGGCAATATCTGCGTGTCCTTCATGCCCAAACGCCACGCCTGAGCTGACTTCATCTAGAAATCATGCATCACAAATCTATCCTCCAAAACTAGACCTTTTTCCAAAAACAGCTTCCAGCCTCCTTTCCTATAATCTACCTAATAACCTAAAAGACCCTCTGACAATTGATTCAGAAAGAGTCTGAACCTGCAGAGCAAATAAAATTCAATAAAACTCGAGAAACTTTGTGCACCAAAATATGGAATTATAGTCAATCAGAAATACCCAAAAAGGGCATCTTCAGATTACTAAAATGAAACTAAAAAGCCAACCAAATAAATGCCTAATTCACTGCAATTCTGGTAACTCAAATTACTCCACACTACTGATTGAAGTGTAAAAATTGCATAAGAGCACTGTTTAATTAAGCCAAGATGTGTACATAATCCAACTGCATCAGCTTCCAAATCAAAAGATAAACAGATAGAACTGTTTAATTAAGTGCCAAGATGCATACATAATCCTTTGAACTGCCTAGCAATCGATTCCAACTACTTTTTCCACTAACAACGACACAACTTATGAAATCAAGTAAAATCAAAGCCAATGACATCCAACTCCAAGCTCCTTAAAATAAAAAATTCAATACAAAACATAAGCAACTGAAAAAAAGATAAATAGCAGCAAAGATTTAACTAGATGGATCATAAAAGCAGGAGATGGAGGATATACTTAGCAAGCGTACACAGATTCAAAATCAGACCACCCACCCCCAACTTTCCACAAATAATTTGCAATAATCATTCCAAAAACAGATTTACCCTTCCCAACAAAAAGTCAAACCTAACCCATCCAAAATCAAATCCCCAATTCTTCCAAAACACAAATCTCCATACTTTTCAAATACGTATCTCCCCTACTCGTATATGAATACCAAAACGTACACACGTGATCTCGAAAATGTAACCTCCACAGAAGCATTTACTTCTATCACATGAAATTCAAATCGAATGAAAAAGTCGTCAAATTCAATTCCACTCTAATTTCCTCATTAAATTCGAAGACAGATAACCAAATTAAGTAAGGAATTTCGAGAAACTGATACCTGATCGAGAAGAACATACAGCTGAAGAAGTTCGTAAATAGAGATCTCCGCGTGAGAGAGTGAGATCTATGGCAAATACGAATCTATGTATTTTAGAATATGTAGAAAGTATACATGTATGTATAATTTGCTGAGAGATGCCAGTGTGTGTTGTGCGTGTTTTCTCTTTTTTCTTTTTTCTTTTTTCTTTTTTTTTTTTTCCCTTCTACTCTCCGTGTTTGTTTGTTTGTTCTTGCTTGCGTGTGAGCATAGAGAGACAACTGGAACATTATATGGGTGGTGGCGTCGTTCGAGTCCAAAGACAACGGAACATTTCAGCCGGCGATATTTTAACCTTCATTATTACCCATTTTTTTAGGGTTAATTGCACTTTACTCCCACAAACTTACCCATTGGTTTTACTTTACCCAATTAAATTAAATTAATTGGCATGTTTATCCATGGAAAAATTCTATAAATATAAAGATAGATAAATGGACAATGTGGGCTTTTTTAAGACAAAAACGCCATGCTTTAGAGTTTTTGGATAACACTATTTTACTGTTATTTATTTATAATGGCTCTTGATATTTGTTACCAATTTTTTAAATTCTGATTATTGTTCGTCATAATTATTATAATTTTTAACTTAACTTATAAATTATTTATATTAACCTTTATTATGCTAAAAAATCAAAGACTAGATGGGTTGAGTTTTTATTAACTTATAATTTTTATTAACTTTGTTGTTTGTTGAGTTTTTCTCTATAGTCATGTACTAAATTGCCTAGGGGCTAGATGGGTTGAACCCTAATTCTATTATTATGCATTTAATTTTTTTATTAATGAATGAAATCTTCTTTGCTTGGATTTATTTGTAAGTTTATTGTCTAATTAAATTGAGTTTTGCACGTGACCTTCGACTCAATTACCAATTTCACTATATATTGAAATATTGCCTAATTCACTAGATCACTTCACAAATAAAGAGAACTTGAATGAATCACTAGAGTTAGGATTATATAAAGTCTTCCTAAGTCTGGTTTTAGGTTTAAAACTTAACCAAGCAATAACATCTATAGAAAGTAAATGCATCTATTTGGGGTTTTAATTGAGAAGAGATTCCATTTAATCAACTAAGGGATAGGGGTTGTAATAGAAAAAGATTGGAATTAGGGAGAAATCGACTTCTAATCCCCACTTTTGATAATTGATGTCTCTTCTTGTAAGTAATTCTTGTTCGCTAATTAGGTTAATTTAGTTAATTTATTTTTAGTTGAGTGCAATCTTCACTTTGGCAGGCTATAAAAAGTATAGTTTGTAAAGTGGTTGAAATTATGTCTAAATTTTGCATGTTTGATGAAAATTTCTGTTCTTTATTTAATCTCACGTGTTAAATGTTTATTGTGGTCAATTAGTGCAATCATGTAATTTATGATGTAATACTTATTATGAGGGATTTTTATGCTACAAAAAAATGAAAATAAAAAAAAGAAAAGAATGATGTAGTTTTTCTACACCAATATTCTTGTGCTTAGTAACTAAAAGTCTACATAAAAAATGTTGACTTTCACGTCAAACGGTACTTGAATTACGAGTAATTTATTGTAAATTTGAACAAGTAAATTGTTGAGTAATCAGAAATCCTCATTCGACCAATGTTGATTCTTGAATAAAAAGGCAGTTTTACTTCTCAAATACAATTTTTGCTATTTTGCTTAAGGTTGAAGTGTTGAGTAACCGGGAACCTTCATAACCAATGTCGGTTTTCGTGTTAAAAGACACTCTCGAATTTTGAGTGATTAGTTCACTAAAATAAAATTCCCTCAAGTGAAAAATAAAATTGACCATAGACATGTGATGCTCTTGATTAATCATATGATTCATTTGCTTGTGAAATTCAGTAAGGCGAAGAAATTAAGTTGAACTTACATAATTGTGATATAATTTTTTCTTCTTTACTTGATATTATGAGTATTAAAGACAAGACAATAAATTGCATAATGGTTATTTACTTGGTTTCGAGAAAATACATTCTAGAATGCACATTTGTGATTTTAAGACTTGAATCATTAATTGATCTCACATTTTCAAAATCGTTTGAGAACAAATAATGATTCAAGTGTAGGGGAATTGACAAGTATCAACATGATACATTTTGGAATATTTGTTTATTCAAAATTTAGAATTTTGAGATATAAATGATTTTGAGCAAATTAACATACAAGTTTTTGTATTTTTTGCAGGATAATGACATTTGCATAGAATTCGGATCAATTGGTGCACGATTGTTCTCATCAAAGAGAAAAGAGAAGAAGCATTACCCAAGCGAGACTGTGTTCTAGCACAAATGGGTGGTCAGATATTTTCCTCGATCATTAATTCAGACAGCATAAAGGACTTTCTTGGTTGATTTGATAAGTAATAAATTTATCAATATTAATATATATTTTATTATGTGTTTTAGGTGCTAGTTTAATATAATTATAGCAATTTTGATTGCAAATGACTCATTTTCCAAAAATTTATAAGAATTAGGGTTTTTACCAGAATTAGAATTTTTGAGACGGAATCTTTACTTGAGCAAATTAATGCACAATTTTTGTGTATAAATGTAAGTTCATCATACTTAAACTCATTGTGGATCAATTGAAGTCAAGAAAAATCAAATTTAAAAAGAGATTTAAAGAGTTAGAGTTGGATAAACCATTAGAAAAATAATTGTGCAAAAATAATGAAAAAATCCAATGCTTCATCAAAATGCGTGAAAATACATGGAAAATGCCTGTACATGAAGATGCCAGCTAAGCAAAGATCAAAACTCAAGTGGGGTCCACAAAAGTGTGATTTGCGGGTTAAGATTCGCGGATCGCTATCCACAAATCGCATGTCGGCTGGACTTTTCTAAGGCTTCAACTTGCATATTCTTCCAGCTGTTTTTATAGACATTTTCATATGGGGATAGGGTTTTGCAAGTGGGAGAATACATTGGAAACATAAATGAAGACTTTTGTGCTCATTTGGAGTCCCCAAGCAAATCTTCATCATTTTCATGCATTAATGATTCATGCAAATTGAAAAATGACTTGAGGAACATTTATCTATAAATAGACTTCATTTGTAAAGCATTTGTAACAAGTTTGGAAGTAGAAAATAGTTGTATTCTCTAGTTTATACCAAGCTTGGTAGAGAATTAATAGAATTCTCTACATCTTTCAATAGAATAGTGAGGAACATTGTAAGAGAACCTTTTGTAGTGCAATTTTTGAAGGTAAATAAGAAGAGAAGCTTTTGTCCAAACTTTGGTTAAGCAATTCTTATCCCTTTCTATTTACTTTTCATTTGTTGCCATGAATTCTTGTATTGAAGTTGAACTTCTAGTTGTTTCATTACCTATGTTGAACTAAAAGCTTCATCTAAACCATAGATGAAACTAATGAATCAACAAATATAATTTTACTTGCGTGCACTTGCTAAGCTTGCATTAGTTTGTTTACTTGTTTAAGTTTTAACACTTGTTTTTGCTTGGCCAACTTAAACAAGTTATTTAGTTGGTATGTGACATTGAGAAATTTATATAATAATAGAAAATGAACAAGTAATTGATACGCACCAAAGGGCCAAAGCTCAAGTTAACCAAGGTGTTCGTGTGATCTCAAGAGCACTGTCTAAGCAAAGGCCACCACCGACCCCCTAATGGAGGCTTAAGGGCACCCAAGAGGGACAAGAAAGGCCAGGGGAAGAGGTCTTTCATGGCTGAGAGAAGTTTGCCCACGAGTGGGAGGCAGAAGAAGGCCAGAGTGACCTTCTTACTCTATCCGCGATATGTATCCACGCACAAATAGGGCCACGGATAGAAGCAAAAACGGATGACATCGAATTAAAATTTCTGATGTTATCTGCGCCTACTATCCGGTTTCTGATATTATCCATGCCTGCTATCCGCGCGTGGATAACCGACGCGAATACGAGCAGAAGTTTTGTTTTGTTTTTGTTTGACAAATTTTAATTTGATCTTTCAATTGTAATAGCCTATTTGACTTTCCATAATAGTTTTTATGGTGTTTTACATATATATGTCTTTCTTTTATCATTAAAAAGAATCAGGTTGGAAAATTAATAATATAGGACGGGGATTTTTCCTCTTTTCTCTCTTGTTGAGAGTTTTGGATTTTTCGAATGATTCGTTGGATTTCTTTGATATCTTAAGTTCTAGCCAACACGTGAGGTTAGGTTTTAGGATCCTCTTCAAACTTGTTTCAATTCTCTGGTAAAATTGGGGTTAAGTTGCCATTAGATGCACAAGAACGATCATTGGGAAGGATTGTTCTGTGGTCACATTCGTTCAAGGGTTTCCGTTTCGTGATTAATGAGGGGTCTTCGGGACGGATTGCATCAAGTGGTATCAGAGCTCTTTGGGTTCTTGGCATCAGGTTTTCCTAATCCATCTCTTGAATTTCGATTCTTTAAGATTAGATATATCTTTTCTCTTAATTTTTTTTTTGTCAATTTCTACATTCATTCTTGTGTTTTTTCCATTGTCTTTGATTAATTTTATTCCCAAGGTTTCCTAATAATTTGGGATCTTGTGTTTTCCTGATAATTCTTGTGGGTGTATTGCTACTTCGTAGTTGTTGTCATTCTAAATTCAATATTCTGCAATATTCCTGCAACTTTCTATTATTTCTTACAATTTTCTACAATTTTCGTTGCCTCTTTAGTGTTGTCTTTGGTTCATGGCGTCTAGAAACCCTACAAAGTTTATCTTTTGTTTCTTTGTTGATTGGGTTATTGATTATTGGTGATTTGTTAACTATTCATTAACCAAAATCATCAAAAGTCGCATCCCATTGTTCCAAAAAAAAAATCGCGTCACTGTTCATCGTCACTGTAGTGTCACTGTTCACTATGTACTATTCATGGTTACTGTTCATCAGTGTCACTGTTTATCCAAAATTTTCTGTCCAATTTTTCTTGTTTTGGGTTGTCAGTGTTAGTGTTGGGTAGTAGTTTTTTCATAGTAACTCTTGCCTTAGTTGAGTTTATACTCTTTCTTCCATTAAATTCATTTGTTTTACTCTAAAGTTCACTATGTCTAATGAGGGAGAGTCTAAAGCTTTTGATATCAAAAATTTGGCTGACACATTGAATGCTAGCATCTAGCAAGGCATTAGATAGGCAGTAGAGGCTGTATGTGAACAAATGGAGCAGAAGAGACGCTCACATTCGAGGTCAAAGGAGTAGCCATAGGAGTCATCGTAGGAGGTCATCATTGGCTGAGTCAGGCAATTCCAATGATAAAATAGAGGGTGATTAGAGACACAGGCTGGAGAGCAAGCTCGTGATGACAACATTGGGAGCATCAAAATAAAAATTCTAACCTTCCAAGGTCGGAGTGATTTTGAGCTCTACTTGGAATGGGAGTGCAAAGTGGATCACATGTTTGACTGCCACCATTACTCTGAGGAGAAAAGGGTGAAGCTAACTACTGTGGAGTTCTCTGATTACGCAAGTGTGTGGTGGGACCAGTTGGCCACTACTAGGAGAAGATATGGAGAACGACTTGTCCGAACATGGGAGGAGATGAAAACTATTATGCGAAGGAGATTCGTGCCTAGCCACTACTACCGTGAGTTACATCAGAGGCTACAGTCATTAACTCAATGGAGTAAGTATGTTGATAAGTACACCAAAAACACAGAGATGGTAATGATTCGGGCCAATATAGTGGAGGATCGAGAGACCACAATGGTGAGGTTTCTGGCTGGCCTAAATCAAGAGATTCGTGAGGTTGTTGAGTTGTAGTCCTATGTGGAGTTAGAGGGCTTGGTTCAGAAAGCAGAGATTGTTGAAAAGCAACTCAAGGCGAGGAGGCAAGGAGGTATAGGGTCTTCTTATGAGAGGATTGGCTGATATGATAGGATGGACCGAGGTAAGAGGTCAAGGGACTTGAGCAAGCCAAAGGAGGGCATGACTGAAAGTAAAGGGCAGATGAAGGCACCTATGAGGACGTATGACATCCAATGCTTCAAATGCTAAGGACATGGGCACGTGACATCCCAGTGTCACAATGTCAGAACTATGATCGTGCTTGAGGGCGGTGACGTTGATGACGCCTCTTCAGATGATGAGAAAATACCACCACTAGAGGGAAGAAGCGATAATAAAGGTCTTATTGCCTGCGAAGCTGGAAAAGGACAGCTTCTGTTCATGAGGAATGCTTCAGATGAACTATCTAAGGAAGCTGGATGTGATGTACAGAGGGAAGCAATCTTCCATACGAGATGTATCATTGGGAACAAGGTATGTAGCATTACCGTCGACTCTGGTAGCTGTACTAACTTTGTAAATTTTTATTAGTGGATGAGCTTGGACTGAAGACAAGGAAGTATCCTAAGCCCTATTATCTGTAATGGGTGAGGGATTGAGGTGAACTTAGGATGACCAAGGAAGTTAAAGTTGAGTTCGCCCTTGGAGCCTACAAAGATACAGTTTTGTATAATGTGGCACCAATGGGAGCGTGTCATCTATTGTTGGGGCATTCGTGGCAATTTGATTGCAGAGTACTATATGACAGGGTTTAAGAACCAATATTCATTTGTGTGGCATGGAAAGAACATCACATTGGTTCCGTTGTCACCATTGGAAGTCCATAAGGACCATGTGAAGTTGTCCCAGGAGATTGAGACAAGCAAAGAGAAGAAGAAGCAAGAAAGGACCAATTCCACTAACTTTCCTTCTGTTCTTTCGAATGGTTCTTCTTTGTAGGTTGCTGACATTCCTATTGGTAGAGACATGAAAAAGTTAGATTCGAGACGAATCTTCTTGAAGAGGAGGAGAATGATACGCACCAAAGGGCTAAAGCTCAAGTTGACCAAGATGTTCGTGTGATCTCAAGAGCACTAATTGTGGTGTAGATTAGGTATAACAATTATGAACAAAAATGCACAAATCAAGTAATAAAAATCTAATCTCCCAACTTAATCTGCAAGTGCACAGATTGATTGTAGTATTTGGAATATTAGGTGTCGAATCTCATAGGGAATCAAATATGTGCAATTACTAAAACTTTTTAACTAAATTTTATTATCTAAACAAAAATGAAAATAAGAGTAATGTGGGACCCCTTCAATAGAGTAGATATATGATTGAGGATTTTTGTAGAATTCAATACAAAGAAGTTTAGAACATAGAATTAACTAATGAACCAAGCATGAATGACCTACTAAGTGTTATCTTGCTTTGTTTGGAATCCAATTCCATAAGTGTCATAACTAGATCTCTCTATGAAATGACAAGATTCTAACTATTCTCATAATGAAATCTTATGAAGAACATGAATTGTAGTGATTCACTTAAACGTCCATTATTCTCATATGAAAGACTTAAGCATTACTTGTTTATTTTTCATTGTTACATGCATCTCTCAATGTTAAGTAGCAACTAGATGACTTATTTAAGTTGGCCAAGCAAAGACAAGTATTAAAACTTGAACAAGTAAATAAACAAATGCAAACTTAGTAAGTGCAAGAAGTTAAATCATGTTTGTTGATTCATTAGCTTCATCTATAATCTAGATGAAGCCCTTAGTTCAACATAGTTACTGAAACAACTAAAAGTTCAACTTCAAAGATAGAATTCGTGGCAACTATTGAAAGTAAAAGAGATAGAGTTTGAGAATTGCGCAACTAATATGAGAATTAGTTCTCTTCTTTATTCACCTTCAAAAGATTGCATTACAAAAATCTCTCACAATGTTCCTCATCACTCTATTGAAGGATTAAGAGAATTTTATTAATTCTCTACCAAGCTAAGTGTAAAACTAAAGACTATACTACTTTCTACTCCTAAAACTTATTACCAATGCTTTACAAATGACTTCTATTTATAGACAAATGTTCTTCAAGTTATTTTCCAACTTGCATGAGTCATTAATGCATGGAAATGATAAAGATTTGCTTGGAGATTCTAAAGGGGTACAAAAGTCTTCATTTATGCTTCCAATATATTCTCTTACTTGCAAAACCCTATGCCCATTTGAAAATGTCTGCAAAAACCAGTTGGAAGAGGATGCAAGTTGATGCCCTAAAAAATTTAGTCGACTTACGATCCACAGATGGCGATACGCGGATATTCATCCGCAGATCTCCATCCGCAGATCACACCTTTATGGCCCCCACTTGATTTCTGATTTTTGCTGAGATAGACCTTATGTGTGCAAGTATTTTCACGTATTTCCAAGCATTTTGATGAAGAATTGAATTTTTTCATTATTTTGCACAATTATTCTTTCAAGTTGTTTATCCCACTTTAACTCTTTGGATCACCATTGAATTCAATTTTCCTTTGTTACAATTGATCCAAAATAAATTTTGGTATGGTGAACCTACAATTATACACCAAAATTGTGCATTAATTTGCTCAAATAAAAATTTCGCCTCAAAGACCCTAATTTCGGTAAAAACCCTAATTCTTATTGATTGTTAGAAAATGAGTCATTTGTAGCCAAAAATACTTTAATTGTGCTAAAATAACATCTAAAACATATAATAATAATATATAATAATATTAGTAAATTTATTACTTATCAAACTCCCCCACACTTGAATCATTGCTTGTCCTCAAGCAATTGGAAAATCAAGATATCAAATAATGATTCAAGACTTGAAATAACAAATGCCTTATTGTTGAATGCAATTCCACAAGATAAAGTGAATAGGCATTATGCAATTTTTTATAAAGTTTCTAATACTAATAATGCCAAGTAAAATGAAAGTAATTATTTCAAGATTAAAACTATGTTTAAAAAAATTTCAATGCCTTACAAAATTTCACATTTTAAGTATTCAATATGGACAATTATATACAACTTAATTTACATACACTAGGGACATATTGCATTTTGTAATTTTGGAAGTGTCTTTTGACGTGAAAGTTGACATTTGTAGATGAGAACCCCTGATTACTCAACACTTTTATCATTCAATCCACTTTTTAGCTTTAGTTTGAGAAGTGAAATTGCCTTTTGAAGAAAAGGTCGATATTTTGTGATAAAAACCCCTTATTACTCAATAATTCACTTTCAATCAAACTCGCTTTGCATACTCTTAATTCCATTGCCTTTTGACGCGAAAATCGACATTTTGTAATGAAAATTCCCGATTGCTAAGCAATTTGAATCATTGGAGTAGTAATAAATAAACATTTATCAATTTTGCATCAAATATAATTGTCCCTTTATTCAAATAAGTATACTTCTTGTCCATATCTACCACTTAGGAATGTAAAATTAAGTAAAGAAAAGAAATTTAAACTCAAACATGCCAATTCAAGATATAATTACAACCATTTTACAAGATATACTTTCTTAAAAACAACCTCCTAATCACATAATAACTATTTCTCATATCCTTGTAGAAAATATTCAAGCAAAGTGCATAGATTACTTCAAAAAATAAAGGAATTCAACAAAGTGTATAGCATGAAAACATGTTAAATAAGCAAATTTTTAAAAATTTTGACCATTTTTTACTAAAACAATATCTTGACACAATTTCCTCCAAATCCTAACCAAACATACTCATAAACCTTTCTCCCACACTTAAAATCAAACATTGTCCTCAATGTGTAAAGGAAAAATTAAGAATGCAATATGAAACAAGAAAACTTCCCTTGCTTAATTTGAGAATCCAAAGGTTGGTATTGTTTGTGTACTTGAAGTCCTTTGGCAAGTTTCTCTTTGCAATGCTTCATCATGTTTGTTCATCGTTGTCCATTCTTGCTCATTCACTTTGACTCAAGTTTAAAAATACTCAAATGCTATGTTAGATGATAAATGAATAGCTAGTGAAACACAATTTGAGCATCGCATAGTTGAAAGCTTTGAATTCCCCCACACTTAGTTTAGGCAATATGACTCAAGGGGGTGAAAATTTGAAAGACAAGTAAGATGGGCAAATGTATTGTGTATCGATGAAGTGAAAAGTTAAAGAAACTTGTTCAAATTTGATTCATTCCAAAAATCAACCATTTTATGCCATATATTCAAAATTACAAAGTTAAACTTAAACTATGATCATGCAAGATTGGAACATGTTAAAGTGTTAATTTGATTGTTCAAAACATGTATACAAACCAAGAAACACATATTGCAAGTGAACCAATTGAATAGCAATGAAATGAACATGAAAAACTACTTTGAACAGTGATCCGCGAGTGTGTACCCGCGTATCGTTTAACCCGTTCGCGTATCTCTGTGCAGCGTATCACACGGACCTCCTAAAAGTTGATACGTGGGTGCGATACACGAACGGCATCTGCAGATCGTGACCCACGTATCACTTCCTGCAACATGTAGTGATTTCCAAATATTGCAGGTTACTATTCCATTGGTTCATACCATTTTCTGCAACACTTTCAACTTTAAATGTAACATGTTTTTAAACACTTTAACACTAGGAATAAGTTTGAATCATAAAAATACACATGTGCAAATACAAACTTCTCAAATTTTGCATCAAAATCACAACATCTAATATGAATTGAGCATGATTTCTAAAGTTGCATAAATTGTAAAATTTGAATGCACATTCTAAACCAATAATGCGCACATGTTTCTTTGAGCATATTAAGCATGTATATAAGGCCAAACATCAAATAATCACCATGAACCTCCAATTGACCTTTTTGCCCAAAAAGTTTTCCAATCATAAATAGTAACTTTTATCAAATTTCAACTTCTAAAACACATCGTATATCACATAATATATATGTTAAACATGTTCATAACTATGAAATGTTAAAGAAGAAGGGATTTTAAAATCAAACTCATGATTGTAACATCTTCAATCAAACTTGATCATCAAGTTCCAATTTGCTTACCTACAAAATAAACAACTAAAACACACTTTAAACTACATAATACTTAGCAAAACAAACTAAAAATACACAAAAATATTAATACATATTGGGTTGCCTCCCAACAAGTGCTTCATTTAGAATCTAGAGCTAGACTTTGTAAGTGTGAGCTTCAATTTTGAGGACCATAACCCAAAGAATTCTCTACTCTTTTGGGTGTAGATATGTCAATAAAATGTACTTGGCCCTGCCTTCTCATTGTTCCTCTTTTTGCACTTCCAAGTCCTAGAAATGAAACATTAGGCACATTATCATCCAAATTGTCAAGTAAATACATGTTAAAAGTGGAAGAGGGATGTCTCAACATTTCATTCAATTCAAAGGATATTTCCTCATCCCCTACTTTTAATTTCAATGTACCATTTTTCACATCAATTATTGCACCGGCAGTAGCAAGAAAAGGTCTACCAAGTATGATAAGCATATTTATATCATCCTCCATATCTAAAATAACAAAATCAACCGGTATGATAAACTTGTCCACTTTCATTAATACATTTTCAAGAGTACCTAGTGGATTTCTAATGGACCTATCAGCTAGTTGCAATGTGATGTTTGTACTTTGCACTTTCTTAAAGCCTAGCCTTCTAGCTATTGACATAGGAAGCAATGAGACACTAGCACCCAAATCACATAAAGCATTGAAAAAATTAACATCACCAATAGTGCATAGGATAGAAAAACATCCTGGATCATTGAATTTTGGTGACAATTTATTTTGGATCCTTGTACTACATTCCTTTGTGAGTGCTACGGTTGCAAAGTCATAAAGACTTTTCCTCCTTGTCAAAAGATCCTTCAAAAACTTGTTGTACTTAGGAACCCTGCAAAAATGCATCTACAAAAGGGATGTTTACATGTAATTGCTTAAGCATTTGTGCAATCTTTCCCAATTCTTTTTCTTGCTTTTTATTTTTAAGCCTTTGTGGAAATGGAATTTGTGTTGGAAGAGGAATAGTCTGTGATTGAGAATTTATATTTTCAACACCAACTTCATTATCACTTACTAATTCCTTCCCTTTTTTCTCTTTTTCACTTTCACGTTTTTCAACAATTGGTTCTTTTAGCACTTTACCACCTCTCAATGCAATTGCTTGGACTTGTTCCTTAGGATTAATTTTAGTTTTACTTGGTAACTCTCCTTTGTTCCTAAGGTCTATTTATTCGGCTATTTGAATAATTTGATTTTCTAAAGATCTTGCCATTCCTAATATTCTACTTTCAAATTGCTCAACCCTTTCCATCACCTTCTCATTAGCCACCTCCCAAGCTGGTTTATTTTGTGAAAATTCGGATTGGGTTATCATATTTGGCTCCCTCCACCCAAGATTTGGGTGGTTTCTCCACTAGAGATTGTATGTGTTTGAAAAAGGAGTATTAGAAGAAGAAGGCTTGTAGTTATTGACATACTGAACTTGTGCACATGAAGATGGATCATGAGAATCACCACACAAATGACAATATGCAATACTAGATGAATTTTGATTACTAGAGATATGTTTATTGAAAGCATTCATCATGTTTTGCATTTGAGTACATAACATATCTAAAGTATCAATTTCATACATACCTTGTAGTCTTCTAGGGTTATCTCTTTCATTCGCCCATTGATAGTGGTTTGCCGCCATCTCTTCAATCAACTCTTGGGTATTTTTCACCGACTTTGCCATGAAAGCTCCCCCTGCAGCTACATCTATATTGATTTTTGTTTGATAATTAAGTCCATTATAAAAGGTTTGAATTATTAACCAATCAGGAAGTCCATGGTGTGGACATTTTCTTATTAGGTCCTTATATCGGTCCCAAACTTCATAAAGAGACTCTCTTTTGCATTGGTTGAAATTGGTAATGTCCATCCTTAGTCTTGCAGTCTTTCCCGGTGGGAAATATTTGCTCAAGAATGCTTTGAAAAGGTCCATCCAAGTTGCAAAGGTATTTGGCGGGTATGCTTGAAGCCACTGCTTAGCTTTGTCTATTAAATAGAATGGAAATAATCTTAACCTTATGGCATCTTCTGCAACACCATTTAATTTAATTGTATCACATATTTTCATGAAATTAGCCAAGCATGAGTGTGGATTTTCATTAGCATTACCACCAAACTGATTTTGTTGAACCATTTGAATTAATCCCGGCTTAAGTTCAAAGTTATTTACATTTACTAATGGTCTTATAATGCTTGTGTGAGAATCGGTTAGATCCGGCATAGCAAAATCTCTTAAAGAATGAGTTTAAGGTTAGGATTTTGGGTTACCTCCTCCATAGTTACCTCTTGTTGATGTTCTTGAGGTTGAGATGTACTTGAGGTGTCACCAATCTCCTCCACCTTAGTTTGTTCTTCTTGCCTTTGTCTCCTTACCTTCCTTGTGGTTCTTTCTATTTCTGGATAAAATGGAAGCACAATTCTTAAGCTCCTATGCACACACCTACAAAAGAAAAGAAAAATAATTATTTACAAGCAAATATGTACAAAGTTTAGATTAATAAAGTGAGTTTTGGCTTTAGAATTGTCTTGATTCCCCGGCATTGGTGCCAAAAACTTGATTGTGGTGTAGATTAGGTATAACAATTATGAACAAAAACACACAAATCAAGTAATAAAAACATAATCTCCCAATTTAATCTGCAAGTGCACGGGTCGGTTGTAGTATTTGGAGTATTAGGTGTCGAATCCCATACGGAATCAAATATGTGCAATTACTAAAGATTTTTCACCAACTTTTATTATCTAAATATAAATGAAAATAAGAGTGATATGGGGTCCCTTCAATAGAGTAGATATATGATTGAGAACTTTTGTAGAATTCAATACAAAGAAGCCTAGAACATAGAATTTACTAATGAACCAAGCATGAATGACCTACTAAGTGTTATCTTGCTTTGTTTGCAATCCAATTCCATAAGTGTCGTAATTAGATCTCTCTATGAAATGACAAGATTCCAACTATTCTCATAATGAAATCTTATGAAGAACATGAATTGTAGTGATTCACTTAAGTGTTCATTATTCTCATATGAAAGACTTAAGCATTACTTGTTCATTTTTCATTGTTACATACATCTCTCAATGTCAAGTAGCAACTAGATGACTTGTCTAAGTTGGCCAAGCAAAGACAAGTATTAAAACTTAAACAAGTAAATAAACAAATGCAAGCTTCAAGAACGATCTTTGGGAAGGATTGTCCTGTGGTTGCATTCGTTCAAGGGTTCCCGTTAGGTGATTAACGAAGGGTCTTCGGGATAGATCGCATCAGTAATGCTTAAGTAGTTCATATGAGAATAATGGATGCTTAAGTGAATCAATACAATTCATATTTTTCATAAGGTTTCATCATGAGAATAGTTAGAATCTTGTCATTTCATAGAGAGATTTAGTTATGACTCTTATGGAATTGGATTCTAAACAAGGCAAGGTAATACTTAGCAAGTCATTCATGCATGATTCATTAGTGGATTCTATGTTTTAAACTTCTTTGCTTGGATTCTACAAAAATTCTCAATCTTATATCTATTCTATTGAAGGGACCCCTTATATACCTTGTTTGAATTGTGTTTAGATAATAAAAATTAGTGAAAAAGCTTTAATAGTTGCACGTATATGATTCCTCGTGGGATTCGACACCTAATACTCCAAATACTGCAATGGACTAGTGCACTTGCGGATTAAGTTGGGAGATTAAGTTTTTATTACTTGATTTGTGTGTAATTGTTCATATTTGCTATACCTAATCTACACCACGTCAAGTTTTTAGTGCCGTTGCTGGGGAATCAAAGGCAAATTAAGGCACAAACTAACTTTATTAATCTAAACTTTGTTTTGTTCGTTTGTAAATAACTATTTTCTTTTATTTTGTAGGTGTATACATAGGAGCTTAAGAGTTGTGCTTCCACATGATCCGGAGATTGAAAGAATTGCAAGGAAAGCAAGGAGACAAAGGCAAGAAGAACAAGTTAAGGTAGAGGAGATTGGTGACACCTCAAGTACATCTCAACCTCAAGAACAACAAGAGATAGCTATGGAGGAGGTAACCCAAAATTCTAATCCTAACAGTCGTTCTTTAAGAGATTTTGCCATGCTGGATCCAATCAGTTCTCACACTAGCATAATTAGACCTCTATTTAATGCAACTAATTTTGAACTTAAGCCGGGACTAATCCAAATGGTTCAACAAAATTAATTTGGTGGTAATATAAACAAAGATTCACACTTACAATTGGCTAATTTTATGAAAATATGTGATACAATAAAACTAAATGGTGTTTCCAAAAATGCCATAAGGCTTAAATTATTTCCATTCTCATTAAGAGACAAAGCCAAGCAACGGCTTCAAACATATCTATAGACATCAACTTTTGACACACCATTAATTTTCAAACACTGGGGGGTATGTTTGCACTTTTTGGTACAAATTTTAATTTTTAATTTTTCAATAATTTGGGGGGCAAAATAGTAATTTTATTTGTAAATATTTTTTTATCAACTTTTGGGGGTTTAAATTCATATTTTTACTTTTATGTGAATTTGTTAATTTCTTATGATTTTTCTAGATTTAATTGGTATTTTTTATTTTTGTACCAGCTAAGGGTAAAATCGTCATTTTACGAATTAAATTTATTTTTTCCAATTTTGAGTAAAAAATGAATTTTCTAATGTTTTAAGCTTATTTGTAATTTTTGATAATTTTTTGAGGAAAATAACTATTTTTCTGTGAATTTTCATTGTCCAAGGGCAAAATCGTCATTTTACAGTTTAAATTCATGTTTCACCAATTTTGAGTCAAAAATGCATTTTCCAGTAGTTTAAGTTTATTCTTAATTTTTGATAATTTTTTCGAAGTCAATAGTTATTTTTCTGCATTTTAGTTGTCTAGAGGCAAAATCGTCATTTTTACACCCTGAGCGCGTTTCTATCAGTTTTGAGCTCTAGTTTTCACTTTTGAAATCTAATGTGAATTCTTTTTGAAAATTTAGAGATCGCTGCCATATTTCTTGTATTAATTTTAATTTTAGGTTTAAAAATATTTATTTTTTAATAAAATTAGTATTTTTTTATATACCGGTGGCATTTTCGTTATTTTACAGTATTCTTGGCCAACAAGACAAGTGGCCTATAAATACTCTCCCTAATCAGCAAAAAAAAAAAAGGAAGAAAAAAATGAGAAACCCTAAGACACTTTGATTTTTGTGCAAAAAGATCAAACACATTTTCACACTAAAAAACACACACAACAGCCGCCTCATTGTTCATCTTCAACATTCGGTCACTATTCATCGTCATTCAAGAGCGTGTTCACTATTCATCATTAGACAATTAAAACCAGAGAGGTAATTCTTCATCTTGAATAATTTTTGTTTTGATTTATTTGTTTAATAAGAAGTAAATTTGTTCATAGATTTTTCCATGTTTGATTTGATTTTTTTTTTGTTCTGGGAAGTCTCTGCTATTTCTTTTTCTGGTTTTCTTTTATGAGGTCTTGTTTATGATTTTTTGGGTTTTCTTCCATGTATGTTTGCTGGGTTCATCTTCTTCTCCTTTCTTGTTTCCATACCAATCACAACCAAAGTCTAAAACCTAAGTCCACCGCCAAAGCTCCGGTCACCAAAAAGCCCCACCTTTAACCATCGGATTTCCACCACTACCAATTTACAACCCAAAATCCATCTCCAAGCAAATACCATCACCAGGTCTCCGTTTCCCCTGCAACCAATACTACCCCACTAGCACCTTTTACCCATGATTTTTTTGGGACGCGACAATATCACCACCAAATATCTTTGCGACTTGGACGGATCTTTCCAAGGCATTCTTGAACAAATATTTCCCACCGAGGAAGACCACAAGACTAAGAATGGACATAACAAACTTTCACCAAAGTGAAGGAGAGTCTCTATATGAGGCTTGGGACCGATTTAAGGACTTAATAAGAAAATGTCCACAAAATGGACTTCCCAATTAGTTAATTGTACAAACCTTCTATAATGGACTTAATTATCAAACAAAAATCAATATAGATGCAGCTATAGGGAGAACTCTCATGACAAAGTCGGCGGAGGAGGCCCAAGAATAAATAGAGAAGATAGTGGCAAATCACTACAAATGGACCAATGAAGTAGGTATTCCTAGAAGAACACAAGTTGTTGGACTTGGAAGTACAAGAGGAAGAAAAGCAAGAAGAAAGGACTAAATACACTTCATTGATATATCTACACCCAAAGGAGTAGAGGATACTTTGGGTTATGGTCCTAAAGAACGAAGCTTACACCTATGAGTTTAGCTCTTGACTCTAAATGAAGCACTTGTTGGGAGGCAACCCAATGTTTTTAATATTTTTGTGAAATTTTAGTGTGCATTGTTTTGTATTATGTAATTTAAAGTATGTTTTAATTTGTTTATTTTGTAGGTTATGCAAGTTGGAACTTGAAGATCAAGTTTGATTCAAAATATTATAATCCTGTGTTTGACTCTAAAATCTCATCCTTCTTCAACATTTCATACTTATGAAAAAGATTAACATGTGTATTATGTGGTATAGGATGTGTTTTAGAAGTTGAAAATTGATGAAAGGTACTATTCATGATTGGGAAACTTTTTGAGCAAAAAGGTCATTTGGTGATTCATTGAGATTATATGATGTTTGGCCTTATTTTTATGCTTAATATGCTCAAAGAAACATGCGTGCATTAGTGGTTTGGAATGTATATTCAAATTTTGCAATTTATGCAACTTGGAAATTCGTTTCAATTTATACTTGATGTTGTGTTTTTAATACAAAATTTGAGAAATTTGTGTTTGTATAGGTATATTCTCATGATTCAAACTTGTTCTCAGTGAACAAGTTCACTGCCTGTTTCTAGTAGCGATCTGCGGGTCAAATCTGTGGGTCACAGTCGCAGACTGCACTCGCGGATCAACTTTTGGCAGGTATACCTGATCCACTGCACAGAGATTTGCAGGTAGGCTTAGTGAACTGCAAGTAGACACTCACGGATTGCGGTTCAAAGTTGTTTTTCATGTTCATTTCCATTGGTTTTCAATTGGTTCACTTGCAACATGTATTTCATGGTTTGTATACATGTTTTGAACAATTAAATTAACAATTTAACATGTTCCAATCTTGCATGTTCATAATTTAAGTTTAACTTTGTAATTTTGAATACATGGCATGAAATGGTTGAATTGTCACATGAAGCAAATTTGAACAAGTTTCCTTCATCTTTTTGATATGCGTGGAAAAACGTGGAATTGCTTGAAAGACTAAGTATGAACTTCGAACCTTTTCCCTTCGATGAACTAGACTCTAGGGGGCCAATAATACGCTCTCTTCTCTCTCATATCTTTCCTTCCTATTTTCATGGTTTTTGAATTTTGAACTCCTTCTCCACCGTTCTGGTGGTGGTGCTCGGTGGCTTTGCCGTGCACTGCCATCTTTCCTATCATGGCTTCTCTTCCTCCAGTTGCTGATTCTTCATGCTGATCATCCTTCTCCTTCGAAGCGCTCTTTTGCAGATGTGCTATCTGGAGTTGTTGTTCCATCTGATCCTATCATAAAGCCGCCTGAAATCCATCGAGGTCAGCCTGCGATTTCTTTTTCCATTGAAGAAATTCATCAACTTTCGGCTCCATTCAAGTACTCACTAGTTGGTAAGTTCTCCAAGGGACGTCCTTCTATGGAATCTCTACGTAAAGATTTCCATTTAGTTGGTTTTAAAGGGCCTTTTTCAATTGGTCTTCTGGACCCTCGACATGTACTGATTATATTTGAATTGGAAGAAGATTTCCATAGATGTTGGATGCGCAGTATGTGGTCCTTTCAAGGCTGTGTCATGCGAGTGTTTAAGTGGTCTGCCTCGTTCAATGTTGATGTGGAATCATCTATAGTTCCTATCTGGATTCACCTTCCTCATCTCCCTATTCATCTATTTGCCAAGGGCCCTCTCTTTTCAATTGCTCATCTGATAGGAAGCCCTCTGAAACTGGATGCATCCACAGTTTCTCTAGCACGACCTAGCGTTGCCCGAGTGTGCGTTGAAGTTGATTTGAATCAACCCCATCCGGATCGTATTTGGATCAATAATGGATCTGCTGGGTTTTGGCAATTCATTGAATATGAGAATATTCTTTTATATTGTGATTATTGCTGCAAGCTTGGACATGGCAAGGAGACATGCAAACTTGGCAATGAAAATCTGAGTCGTCCTGTCGCACAAGGCCCTTCTGATACTCAGCACTTGGTTTGGGTGAAAAAAACCCAGAAACACGAGATGGCGATTGACGAACCTACTGCTACTTTGCAAGCTGGGAAACAACAAACGCAAGATGTAGCCATGCAGTCGACAGACCTGGAACAAATCGTTACTTCTAATCTGGAGATGGCTCCACCTTCGATTATTCCCAACAGGTCAGACACCTAGATGGAACCCGCTGAAGTTGATGGAACACAGCAAGCTGGACAACAGCTTCCAGTCAATGAGCCAAGGGCAGCTCCTCCCCAAACGAATTCTCCAATTCAGGATTTTTCTATGATGACATATGAACAGCAGTCGCATGCTAGGCATGAGGAGAATATTATTGCACATGATGATGAAGGGTTGCTGCAGGTTAATGAGCAACACTTGCCTGTCATTGCTGGTAACCTTTCACCTAGAAATGTAGTGCATACCACTACGACTGCACATTCATCTGCTGCTGGAAATCTGGACTCTATGATAATAATGGCTGTAGATGGACAATCGAATAATGCTAAGGGTCTCAAAGGCATCCGAGCTGCGTTTCCTTCGGATCGTGAGTTAAGATCGTCGGTTAGATCCTCACTTACTTCTTCTAAATTGTCTCAATGATCAAGTCTCTTTTTTGGAATATACGGGGTATTACTCGAGCTCCAAATTTCAAAAGATTAAAAAGGTTGATTAAATGTCACAAGATTCAAATGCTCTTAATTTGTGAACCTAAAAGGGGTATTACATTATTGGAGGTACTTAGGCTTAAACTAAAATTTGATATGGCTTTGAGTAATGAATGTGGATCACTTTGGATCTTCTACAATAGTCCTTTTCAATGCTCGGTGTTTGGACAAAGTCAGCAACATCTTTCAATTTCTGTTAATCATCCGCAAGTTTTAGCTACATATTCTCTATCAGTTGTTCATGCTAGATGTTTAACAGTTGAGAGACTTGAATTATGGGATGCTTTATTGCATGATAAACCATCCTCTGGCCCTTGGATGGTATGTGGAGATTTTAATCTCATAGTAGATTCTTCTGAGAAACAAGGTGGCAGACCTTTCCACCCCTCCGAGGCTTCAAGTTTTTTAAATTTTATGTCTTCTGCAAATTTGTTTGATGCTGGGTTTTCAGGCTCCAGGTTCACATGGTGTAACAACCGTAACGGCAGGATGTGCATTTGGAAACATCTTGATAGGCTTTTACTGAATGCTGCGTGTGCTGATAGTCTGTCCATTTCGGTTTCACATTTGGCTCGGGCCCCTTCTGATCATGCCCCCATGCTGATTTCATCTTCCACTCGGCTTGACAACAAACCCCGACCTTTTCGATTCTTAAATGTGTGGGCTTCACACAACGAGTTCATGGAGGTAGTACGAGCGTCTTGGCAGCAAGATGTTCCTGGTCGACCCTTGCAAGTTTTATGTGCAAAGCTACGCCGTTTAAAAAGAGACTTACAACATTGGAACAAAACCTCATTTGGTAATTTATTTACTAAAGTTGTTGAAGCTGAAAAGGAGTTAATGTTGGCGGAGCAACGGGTGGAGATTGATGATTCTCTTGAAGCGAGGAGGGCTCTAGACCAGGCTCATTCTAATCATCACCATCGTCTTGCTGTGGAGGAGCTTTATTGGCAACAAAAGGCAAGGATCAAATGGCTACGAGAAGGGGATAAAAACACTAAGTTCTTTCATTCCGTTGTTAAGCAAAGAAGATATCAAGCAGTGATCCATCGGATCAAAAATCAACAAGGTGCATGGATTTCATCGGATGAGGACATTGGACAAGCAGGAGTTCAGTTTTTTCAAGAATTATTTTCTGGAGGTCAATGTCCTACTTCTTTAGACATGATCAAGGTGATCCCTAATATTGTTACTTCAGAGGATAATTCTATGCTTGAGGAGTATCCTACAATGGATGAAATTCGGAAGGTCATTTTTTCTATGGATGGGGACAGCTCAGCTGGGCCGGATGGTTATTCTGGCAAATTTTTCACTACTACTTGGGAGATAATATGTCAGGATGTATTTGAAGCGATTAATAGTTTCTTCTGTGGTGCAGAATTGCCAAAGGGGGTCACAACTACTTCTATAGTGTTGATTCCAAAGATCGTATGTCCTCAGGATTTTTCTCAATTCAGACCCATTAGTGTTTGTAATTTTTTTAAGTAAAGTTATTTCTAGGGTGTTATCAGACAGACTGGCTACCCTACTTCCTAAGTTGATTCTCACCTAATCAGTGTGGCTTCATCCGTGGAAGACTCATCTCTGAAAATTATATGTTGGCACAGGAGATGGTTCAGGGAATTGGGAGGAAATGTAGAGGTGGTAATGTGGCTCTAAAACTTGATATGGCTAAGGCTTATGATCGAGTGTCATGGCCATTTTTGTTACAGAGTGCTCCGGGCTTTTGGTTTTGGTGAGCATTTTATCGATATGATATGGCGTCTAGTTTCAAATTCATGGTTTTCTATAATCATTAATGGCTCTAGTTGTGAGTTTTTTAAGTCTTCTAGAGGCCTTCGTCAGGGAGATCCAATTTCTCCAGCCTTGTTTATTATTGCTGCTGAGGTGTTATCAAGAAGTCTAAACTCCGAAATCTTGGCACATCCTTCCTGTGCTTTTAAAGTACCTCGGGGCTGTCCTATTATTTCTCATCTAGCTTACGCAGATGATGTTCTAATTTTTTGCAACACCGGGGCTAGTTCTTTGAAGCGTATAATGAATGTGTTGGAGGGCTACCAACTGGTTTCTGGGCAGTTGATTAACTGTCATAAAAGCTATTTTTTGTTGCATGATCGTATGTCACTTCAACAGAAAGTAAGAATTGGCCAGATTACGAGTTTTTCTCATAAGAGTTTTCCAGTTCGTTATTTGGGTTGTCCTTTGTTTTCTGGACATAGGAAAGCATCGTACTTTGTAGATATGTCTCAATCCGTGGTAAATCGGATAGCTTCTTGGCAGAACCGATTACTATCTCCTGGGGGTAAAATTGTGCTTATTAAAAGTGTCTTATCTTCACTTCCTCTTCATTTATTAGCTGCTTCAAATCCAACAAAAGGGATCTTCAAGATTATAGAGAAGACTATTGCTGATTTTTTATGGGGAACTTTTGAAGGTAGGCACAAATTCCATTGGATTAAATAGAATGAGCTCTGTTACCCGCATGGCGAAGGTGGCATTGGAGTTAGGTCCCTTGAGGATGTGTATGTAGCCTTCTCTATCAAACTTTGGTGGAGATTTAGGACTACTTCAACCTTATGGACTAATTTCATGAAAGCCAAATATGATGCTTCTGAAAACCCTATGATTGCTTCAGCTTGCTCTTCATCTTCATTAACTTGGAAGCGCATGATGAAAGTACGTGATGCAGTGGAGAATCACTTGTTGTGGAGCCCGAACAATGAAGCAGGAGAGTCACGTGGCATTTGGACTTTAACATCCTCAGGCAATTTTACTTTGTCTTCGGCTTTTCAATTAATTCGACGCAAAGGTACTTTATCTTTCATGCATAGCAAGATTTGGCATCCGGTGATTCCTTTTAAGCTATCTTTTTTATGCTACGACTGTTACGTGATAAGCTTCCGATCGATGTCACTATGAAGAGATTTGGCTTCCATGGCCCTTTCAAATGTCACTGTTGTCTCTATCCTCAGGAAGAATCCATTGATCACATTTTTGCTTCTAGTGATTTAGCGAGTAGATTATGGAGTTTTTTCTTGCCTGATTGCCATCTTTGGATCTCCCATGCTCGAATTCGTCCTATCTTGGTTGGTTGTTGGTTTCATGGGTCAGGAAATCTTCAATTCTCTTTTATATTGCAGATTTTACCTATTGTTCTTTGTTGGCAGCTATGGAAGGTGAGAAATATGGCTCATTTTGAAGATAAACATATTCCTTTTACTAATATGGTGCAGAAAATTTTTTTTGGATATAAGACAACTTTTCCACTTACAATTTAAAAATGTTCGATTGGAGGAGGAAAGTTGGTCTTCTTTTATCAAATCTATTCGTCTCTCTCGTCAGTCTTATTCTCTCCGTTTGGTGAAATGGTTGCCACCTCCTTTCATGTCTTTTAAATTAAACACGGACGGGAGCTCGAAGGGAAATCCAGGGATTAGTGGTGGAGGAGGGGTGCTACGTGATCATGAGGGCAGAATGATATTTGGCTTTTCTTGTTATTTTGGTGAGGCTACAAGTATTCAAGCAGAAGCTAGGGCTTTACTCTGGGGTATTCAATTATGTAGACAAAAGGCCTTTTCCTAGGATCATGGTAGAATGTGACTCTCAGATCCTCATTTCAGTCCTTCAAAATAAAATATCCTGCCCATGGTCTATTGCTAAAGAAGTTCAGGAGCTGTTCAACATAAGTTCTATAATCATTTCATTCAGCCATTGTTATCAGTGAAGCAAATAAAGTTGCCGACTTGCTAGCCAATGAAGGATGATCTTTGCCAGTTGACTTCGTTATCTATGATGAATTGAATCTTCCACGTCTGGCAAGAGGAGAGATTAGAGTTGATAAACTTGGGTTTCCATCCATTAGAAAATTCAGAAATAGTATTTAATCATATTCACATGTAATAAGAAGTTGAATTCCTCTAATTTTATTATTTCTTCCATCTAGAGGTAAGGTTTTATGCCCCTCTCTACTCATGTACTTTTGTCCTTATATTTTAATAAATTTTGGGCTGGCATCCCACCCCTGAATACAGGGTTTGCCACAAAAAAAAAAAAAGAAAAGAAAAAACTAGACTCTAGAATCAGCACCAAAGCCTTGAACACACAAGATGAACAACTCAAAAATTCAAGAAAGCTTTGAACGTCCTTATGGAATGAACAAGAACTCAAGGAATCATCACCTAGAAAGCTTGATCAAACCAATAAGGCAACTCTAAGCTAGGGTTTTGAACTTGGAATCACGTTACAAGTTCGGGGGTTGTTCTTAATCAGCAAAGAACAAAAGAAAACACTCAATTTGAGAATTCACAAATTTATTGATCATCAAACTTATGAAATTCATATGACTAGTACCCTATATTTATAGGGTTACATAGATAATTCTAGAACTTAGAAAATAAAGCAACTACTTAAACCTAATTATTAACTAATTGAAACACTAAACTTAAACAACTTGTAACTAAATAGAAGTCTAAAAAATAAGTAAAAATAAGTATAAAAAACTTCCAAAAGATGCCCCAAGCATTACTTGAGCTTGCGTGGGGCTTCCAAGCTCAAGGTGGATCAAATAGGTTTTTGAAGCTTCGGGGAAGGGTAGCCCGTTTGGAATTGTTTTCAACAATTTTTTCATTGGTCCAAAACTCTTGGTTAGCCCAAGTAAACCTGAAAAATTGTCCAAGCTTCCATTGATCCAATAGCACAGCTTCCTTCCATGAATGGACAGCTTGATCTCCTTGTTGAGAGCCTTCCTTGTAGTTGAACTTTATCCACAACCAAAGTTTCAACTCTTGACCTAATGAACACACTTGAAAGCTTGAACAAAAAGTCCATTGAATGGCCTAAAGCTACGATTTCCTCTGGGCAGCAACAAGGCTTGTACACCTCCTTCATGACCAACCATGATTTGATCTCATCAAGGCCTAGACAAACTAGCTTTCCTTGCTCCACAAGTTGGCATCCAAGCCCATGCAGAGCACGTACTAGCAACAAAATTGTGATTGATCCTTGGATCATATCAATCCCTTCTCCCTTAAAAAGATTCGTCCTCAAATTTGTGAGGTTAAACGAACTAACATAAGTAACCAAAGGATTGATATAGAAAAAAGTATAATCAACAAAAACATGTAGCTCACAAAAGGAACCATGTAACTCGTATGACTCAATGCAATAATAAACACAAATAACCGAAGACTTGTTGTTATTCAAAGATGTAAAACAACAAGACTTAAAAAAAGATTTTGACCGTAGGATTATAAACATGTCTTGATGAATATCATCCTTGAAAACATGAATAACAAGCATGCATGGACTTCTAACAAAGTGACAATCATACTCAAAAGAAAGAAACAATATACCGGCAGACTGTAGTGAAGAACATGCACATAACAAGAATGATTTTCAGAAGCCAAAACCTTAGTGTTAACAACCTGAAAATCATTAATGTAGCTACCTATAAGTCGTGTATAACAACTAAAGTAACACAAAACACTTTGGCAATCACAAGAGTTATGAATAAGCTTTGGATAGAAAATACGCACTAACATGTAGACCCTAAAACACAAAATATTGCATGATATATCACATAAAATAAACTGAAAATGATCCAAAAATAAATGAGAAAATGTAAGAAAGTCTTTTGGACAGATTGCACTAGGTGAATTTAAACATGCTAGATGCAAAACATAATCATCTAAACTAACAAAACAAATATGCAAGAATGAACTAAGTTGCAAATTAAAACAATTCAAACAAGAAAACTTAGGTCACAAATTAGTTGAATCCATCACAGTTGTCAAGTTCAATGTGGCATTTGAACTTGGTTCCAACTCCTTCAACACAGGTTTGTCCTCTTTAGGGTAAATTGAAGGACGAGTTGCATTTAAACAGCATGCATGTGGCGTTTCTCCTTCTCAACTATTCTGCAAAATCACCACAAAAAGACTAGTGAAAGAGTTAGAAAGTGAGTTAGTAAAGTACACTTCTTCTTTAGAGTACATAGATACAAGAGTTATTGATCTAGCTAACAAAACACTCTTGTTTTCTCTTTTCTTTGCTCTTATAGAAGAAATACTCTCCTCACTCTTTCTAGTTTGTACGACTTCCCTCTCACTCTTTTTCTCATTTTTCTCCTTAGTTTGCAATTGAAAATGCCTTGCAATCTTCACTTGATCGGAATGAGCTTCGGATGGCAAGATTGGATTAAGAACAATTTTTTGTTCATTCCACTTAAAAGAGTTGTTGTTCTTGCATCCATCATATGAAACCCTTCTATCATATTGCCAAGGACACCCTAAAAGAATATGACATGCTTTGCATCGGGGCAACATCACACCAAACTTCATCTTTGTACTTTCCTATTGAGAAAGTAACAAGCACACGCCTAGTCACTTTGATCTCTTCTTGATTATCAAGCCAATGAAGTTTGTAGAGCTTGGGATGTTCCACAGTCTCTAAGTGCAACTTATCTACAAAAAAGGTACTAGCAACGTTAGTACAAGAACCACTATCAATGATCATGGTACATACCTTATTGAGCACAGTACAACATGTATGAAAGATGTGCTCCCTTTGTAGTGTCTCCTCATCCTCCTTATGTTGCAAATTCAAAGCGCTTCTAGTAACCAACAACTCTCCATGATCACCACCAAAGGAATTTGCTTCTTTAGTACCAGAACCTCCTTCAAGGTGTGGTATCTCCTCTTCACCATCACTAGAAGTAACACTCTTGACATTCCCATTATTCAAGATCATTGTTGCGCCCCGAAATGACACATGGTGGGGTCGTTGACTATCGCGTCTCAAGAAGACGGTTTGGTCTGATGACCCATTTCGAAAATATAGAGTTTTTGGAAAAATCGTGCGTATGTGATAAAAATTGAGTTTTTAGTAAAAATGTGTTTTTTAGAAAAAATAGTATTTTAAAAAAAAGTAAGGCCGGGACTAAAAGTGCGACAGTTTTGGTCAACTAATTTTGAAAAAGGGTTGTATTTTTGAAAGGGAGTTGCCACTTGGTATTGAGTTAGGGTGTACTAAGTCACCCAAAAAAAATCATTTAACAAAACAAAAGTAAAATTTTTTGAAAAATCATTTAAAACCCTTTTCCGACTCCAGTCTACTGAAAAACGAGAGAAAAAAAAAGGTTTAGGAGTCACATTTGAAGAAAGGGAAGGCAAAGGCTCATGCCTAAGGCACCCTTTCAACCTAGCCGAAGCTAGTTGCGAGATTTAATCAAAATTTCCTAAATTAACCCTAAGTTCTATCGCGTTCGGATGTATCTAAATAAATGCAAATCTTAAAATCTAAATGTAGCTATCGAGAGGGTCGACATGTTCTGTCGAGATTTGGTCAGAATTATTGCATTAATTGCGAAAACCGAATCGAGACCTCGAGGGAGTCACGAGTGTCTATACAAAAATGCGATGCAAAAAGAAAAGAAAATAATAATATATAGTAAGTGAAGAAAGAAGGTGGGTATGCAACATGACGGGTACGAGGGACTGAGAAACTCATGACTTGTCTTTTTTTACTCACGGAGGGGGGAACGGCCTGTTAATCCACCGCTTCCCACGTAAGTAGACGACTATTTCTAGTTGTACAACACAAATGTCCTAAACGTCTAAGTGAAAATGCAACCTAAATGTCACACACTGAATTTTTGTCAAAAATAGATAATAGATAATAAAATATATACAAATCATGCGAAAATGAAAATTTCCTAAAAAATTAGTGTGTGAAATGATATGAAATACACTCGAGTGCACCTAGCACTAAAATGCCCTAAGGGTCTAGCATTGGACTAGCCCTTTCTAGGAATTCCCTACTAGCATTGGACTGGCGAGGAGATGAGAAAGCCACAACTAGCATTGGACTAGTGTGGTGACGGAATAACATAAAACATGGATTAAATAGTAAAGCATGAATTAAAAGCAAATTAAACATATAAAGACATATAAAGTCAAGTAGGAGCACGTAACACGTAATCATAATATTTGGATGCAAAACCTTAAGGAAAGCGGTAAAATATATAAGCACACAAACAACCAAAAGCACATAAGCCCCAACTATTACACAGGGGGAATTTAACTCATAATTAAAGGGAGAAAAATTAAAAATGACCTATTTATTGCACTTCCTATCTAAATACAAAATTTTTGCTGAAAATATAAGAAATACAATTTAACTATTACATCGGCTAGCTACATACAAAAAATATCACATTTTTGTCAAATAATAAAATTCAAAATTTGAATAACATAAAGTAAATAAATATGCAAAAAGCAAGTAAAATAAGCAAAAAGTATGTAAAATAAGAAACAAATAATAAGAAAAATAATGCATAAAAATCACATTGGAGTACATTAGAGCACATAAGGAAGCAATTAATAAGTAATGGGAGTACCTCTTTGAAGACCCGGTACTAATGCTTAAGAAAATGAACACACACGTTAAGGTATCACTATTTAAAGCAATAAAACGTAAAAAATATGAAAGGCCCAAATTAAGATAAAAGATATAAATTCTATTACACTAAAGGTCCTAAAAACAAATTATAGTTCTAAGGGGCTCAAGGGTAAAATTAGAAATTTAACTAATCAAGGGAGTAAAATTGAAAATTTACACAAATCTAGGGGCAAAGAGGCAAACTAAAGCAAATTGGGGTAAAAATATGAACTCTGGCAATTAAAGGGACTAAAATAGAATTCTATAAAACTTAAGGAGTAAGAATCGAAAGTTCAAATAATTCTAATAAAACTTAAGGAGTAAGAATCGAAAGTTCAAATAAGTCTAAGGGGTAGAAATGCAAAATTAAAGTAAATTTGAGGAATAACACAATAAATGTTAGCAACAGTGGGGCAAAATTGACAAATTACAGTAATATGGAGACTTAATTGAAAGAATGTAAAACTGGGGGTCAATGCATGAAACTAAGGATCTAATTGTACAAGACAGAAAATCCTTCAAGGCAAAATTGATAGTACTAAAGGAAATATGGACTTAAACATAATATTATTTTCTATATAAAAAACCGAGTGGAAACACTCAGAATGAAATTAAACACAACTGAATTAGTTAACTTAATCAAATATCAACCCAAGCCAGATTAAATCTGATAAACAATAATAATAAAAAAAATTAAGCCTTAACCATATTTTGAGGAAGAAAGCAATAAACAAATAAAATGAATCCCCCTGACCCCATTTGTTTTTCTTCACTTGCAGAAGACCTCTACCCACCCTTCTTCCCTCATCTTTCTCACTCTCGTCTCTTCCTTCTCTTCTTCGAATTTTTTTTTCTCTCTTTCTTCTCTTTTCATTCTCTTGATTTTCTCCAAATTCCATCTTACCTAACTCCATTTGTTTTTCTTCACTTGCTGAAGACCTCTACCCACCCTTCTTCCCTCATCTTTCTCACTCTCCTCTCTTTCTTCTCTTCTTCGAATTTTTTTTTCTCTTTTTCTTGTCTTTTCATTCTCCAGATTTTCTCCAAATTCCATCTTACTCTCGCCGAATTCTTTCTCTCACTCACCCTCATCTCTTTCTCTACTTTTTTGTCTCTCTCTCATCTCTCTCACTCGGATTCAGTTCTCTCTTTTTCTGCCCCAGAGTAACAGAATCATGGGGATATGGTGATACTGGGTACGTTTTGATTTAGGGGGGGCAAAGCAGTGGTGATGAGCTCTATGGTGATGAATGTTGATTATGAAAGTTGCTCGGCGGTGAGGTGTATTTGTGATTTTAGGGAACTCGGCGACTGTATAAAGGCTTTGATTGGCTTTTGGGGAGGCTTTTGAGAATGGCGATGGGGCATTTATGGCAATGGTGTTGGGTTTCGGTCTTAGGCTTGTAGATGAGTAGTAGTTGGTGGTGATTTGAGGTGGAGTAGGGGCTATTCTGGATGATTTTGTTAATTGCAGGTAGTTGATATGAGGGGTTGTTATGGGTGCTGTGGGTAAATGGCTGGTGTTTGGGTGGAGGTTACGGATTGCAGGTTTGGTGGTTGCTACTAGGGCTATTAGTGGTAGGAATAGGCTGGGCGATGCGTGTGAGTTGCAATGGTAGAGACTTCAGTTGAGAGGAGGTGGTCACAGGGGCGGTTTGTGACTGGTCGGAGGTTGAAGATGACTATTTAGGTGGTATGGTGATTTTCTACAGTGAAGGGCTATTGGCGGTTGTGGTGGAATTGATTGACAGGGGCTGTTTTGGTTGTGTTGAGAGGCCATATGAGCAGAGGATGGTGATTATGTTGGTGAGGTTCTTGGTCTTGGGGAGCTAAACTGGGCTGTTCATAGGGTTGAGGTTGGGGGGAGGGATAGTAGTGGTGAAGGTAGTTTGGGATCTAGTGATATTTGGGAAGGAGCTGGAGGAATGGGGTGGAAAAGAGGTGGTGATTGGAGGTGATGAGTTGCTGGATTGAGTGGTTACTGAGGGGAATAGTGGCTGAATTGGTGGTTTGTGAATGTGATTTTGATAGGAGTTATGGACTGAGTTGGATTGTGATTGGGCAAGTAGTGGATTGGAGAGTGAGGCATTGTAATTGGGCTATTGTATTTGGTTTTCTTCTTTTGTAGGTTGTCAATGGTGGTTGGGGATCTATGGTGGAGTTGCTGGTTTTTCTTTCCTTATCGTGTGATTGTGGGTGGAGGCTTGGGAGGTCTATTTGTGATTGTTTGAGTGGTTTAGGATGTGAACTGAGCAAAAATGGAGGTGACGGATAGTAGGGGAGAGGCTGTGTGAGTAAAGGAGGGTAATTGCTGGCTGTTGGTGATTCTATGGTAGATGGGATTGACTTTTTGATGATTTTGGGGATGGTGTTGAATTGTCAGATGATGGTGGTGAAGGTAGTGATGTTGATGATGACAATGTGAGGAGTGTGTGTTGGGCGTGAGAATGTTTGTGTCTGTACATGCGTGCATGTGTGCCTGGAATGTGTGATTATGTGTGTGTCTACTGGAATGTGTATTATTGTGTGTATTGTGAGTTCTTGTGTGAAAAAAATGGAAACTCTGTGTGTGATGTGTGAATCTCTGTGTGAAGGTGTGTGAAATATGTGTTAATATGTGAGCAGTGTGTGTTTGTGTGTTGTGTGTATAACTGACTGTCGTGAGTGGTGTGTTAAAATAGTGTGTGAAAGTGTGTGTGAATGAGTGTGCTTGAGTGTATGACTGGGTGTCAAATGCGTGTGTTTTGAACCTGATTTGTGAGCAGTGTGTGTAATGTGTGAGAAAGAAAGTAAATTTATGTGTGAAGTGTATGTGAGTGTGATTGTGTGTGAGAGAAAATGTGAATGTGTGTAGTGTGTGTGGTATGTGAGATAGTGCATGTGAGAGAGTGCATGTAAGTGTGTGTGAACCTGCATGTTGAACGTGTATATGTGTGTGTAGGTAGTGTGTGTGAGAGAAAATGTGTAGTATGTGTTGGAATGTGTGAAGTGTGTGTGAGAGAGAAACTGTAAGAAGTGTGTGAAAGAGTAAATTTTTCTGTAATTTTTTAAATTTCTGTAATTTTTTCGAGTCTAACTGTTATTTTTCTGTATTTCACCAGCACATGGGCAAAATGGTAATTTCGCATCGCGAATATCATTTTCGCCCATATTTTAGTACCAAATTTATTTTTCTGATTCTTTAAGCATGTTTCTAAATTTTCTTTATTTTAGTACCTCACTAAACTTTAAGGTAGGCTCATTCTTACTCTTTACTTGGGGCTTTGATGAAGGCGTTTCTTGCGTGTCCCTCACGGATTGAGCAGAAGGTCCACGAGTTTCAATCTTTTCAAAGGCACGATTCTCCCATTGAGGTCATGATGATGATGATCCAAAGTTGTATGGCTTCATGGGTTTGACTTACCTTTCAATCTTAATGGCCATGTCCACCAAGTCATTCATCTCCACATAGTAATGCAACTCCACACGAGATCTAATTTCAGGGTTTAGACCTCTCATGAATCTAGCCATCAAAGCTTCTCCCTCTTCGTCCAGGTTAGCTGGAATCATCAATTTCTCCAATTCTTTATGGTACCCATCCACAGACATGGTACCTTGCCTCAATGTTTACAACTTCCAATGGAAATCACGTGTATAGTAACTTGGTATATATCTCTTCCTTAGGATCTTCTTCATCTCAGACCAAGTAGCCACAGGTTCTTCTCCATATATGATGCAATTTTTGTTGAGTTGATCCCACCAAATGCTTGCATAATTAGTAAACTGAACAACAACAAGACGTATCTTTTTCTCCTTAGTGTAGCTATGGCATGCAAAAATATGCTCCACCTTTCTTTCCTATTCCAAGTAAGCATCAGGATCTAATCTCCCTTGGAAATATAGAATCTTCATCTTTATGCTCCTTAGATTGCCATCTTGAGGTGGTTGGTTTCTCACCCTCCTCCCTTTTAAGTGAAATTATTTCCTCATAGTCAGAATCATACTCCTCATGCTCACGAACATCCTCTTCATAAATGGGATTCTTGGAAACCCTAGTTTTGGGCTTTAAAGGTAGACTCCATGCCGTCCATTCTAGCATTCATTTGAGCCAATTGCTCTTGCATGGCTTGCCACATGGATTTCATGTCAAAGTTTTGTTCTATACTTTCGTTAGACATGATGAGTAATGTAGCACCCTAGAAAATGCACATATAAGAGACATTTTTTTTTCTTATTTAGGGTTAAGTGTTAATCCTAGATTTATTAGTTGGAAGATTTTCATTTTAAGCAAGAACATTTAAGTATTACATTTAGAATAATTTTACTTGACCATTTAATTTATATTAGAGTTTAAATTTTGCTTAATTTATTCTACTATTTTCTAGCCTTTTACTACTCGAATTTTAGCTCAATTTTACTCGAAAATTTCACTTATTTTCTTGCTTTATTTTCTTTTCCCTTAGCTGAAATTTTTCTCTTTCTTTTCTTTTTCTCTTGGCCGAGTTTCTTTCTTTTCTTTTCTTGCTTGTGGCCTGAATATTCTTTCCCTATTTTTCTCTCATTTTTCTTTAATATTTATTCTATAATATTACTAATTACTAGGTGATAAAGTGGTTAAAAATTCCACCAATTAAATTAAACCAAGTTAGCCACTAATGCATTAAAAGACTAAACCTAAATCTTACTCTTGTTATACTTTAATTGGCTATCATTTTACCTACCTTTTTCTTTATTTCTTTTCTATTTTTCTAGCCTATTTCTCTCTCTTTTCCCTTGCTCTTGGCCGGCCCCTTTGCTACCCCTTTTCCTCTCATATTTTTTCTCTCAACTTCTTGGAGCTTTTCTTCAAACTTTGGACAAATTCCACCATAGAAAGTGAGGTTTTCTTCTTCCTAAGCAAGGTTCTAAGCTTGTTTAAGGTATGTACTATGAACTTTTGCTATTAATTTCAAGTTTATTTAAGTTTTATTTAAGTTTTATTTAGGGTTTTGTTCAAGTTTTACATTAACAGTCATGCTGGACCAGTTTTAGTAAAACTTTCATAACTTGGTGTAGATAGCTTGGATTCGAATGATTCTTGTTGTTTTAGAAACTAGATTCATAGGGCTTTCAAACGGTATATATCTTGCATGGTGGTTCATTGTATATTAACCGCAGAAAGCTTGTAAAGTTGGCTGAAAATTCGGTTCTGCGTAAACAGTTTTGAGGAGGAGCCAACTTGGGGGCTGATTTTGAACCTGTTCTAGTTGGAATTTTAAGTGATGATCTTCATGAAAGTTGTAGCCCTATAAACGTACTTTCAAACCATGTAATCACAATTCCCTAGTTCTTAGTGGATTGACCCCAGAAATGGCACGAAGTTGGCTGAAAATCAACCCTGTGCAGATTTGGGTAATGATTCTTGGAGTAGGGATTTTGAATTTGAGTGGAATTTTGATTGAATTTGAACCTGAGTTGAATATAAAAGTTGTAGAACTTGTTGAATTGGGTTGGATTGCTGAATTTTCTTGCAGGAAAAAAATTTGGGTTAGTCCGATTTTAAGGGGAAATGCTGCCGAAATTTTGGTAGAATTAAAAGAAGAAAAATTGATAAGTGAGATTTTAAGCCTAGAATAGGTTCAATGAAGGAAATTGAAGTGTAGAAATTTTTAGAAAATGATCTAGTGATAGATTAGACTTTCTTAGAATAAGTAAACCCTAGAAACCCTAAAACCAAAACCCTAGAAGTAAGTAGGGTATTTTCTTGACTTTTCTTACTAAATTTACTAGGATTATAATTGAACTTTTATGTTATTATTTCTTTTAAATTTCAGGGTCCGAAAACACATCACGACCATTTCACGAGATATTTTCTTAGGCTTTCAAGGTGAGTGTCTTTATGTGTGCATGATGCATGAAATGTGATATTTTATTTGATAAATATTATGCGAAAATTGCAATTACTATGTGAATATCTGTGCTCCTTGAGGAAAGGTGTGTACTTTATCACATCTATTCCGCAATGTGTTACTTGCTTTCATTGACCAATGTGTTACTTGTGTGTGCGTGAGACTACCGTGACTAACTTCACCGTTATTTCACGGATGGTCAACCCGGCTGCACGTGGGAGGACATAAGGTGTTGGGTGTTTTAGGGCTTGATGTTCTTTCCCTTTCGAGTTGTGAATCCTCAAAGAGGCCAACTCCGGATTGAACCTGTTTGCTTGTTGGCCCTCCAGGGTTGAGAATATCTCCCTGGATATGGTAGCTTGTACGGAGGTTATAAGGTGATTGGCGGTTAGGGTTTGTGCTTGATAAAACTGATATGTTCTTTGATAAAGACCTGAGCTATTATCTCGGTCCAAATATCGTGACTACATGATCAGTACTTGCTCTTTCTACGGTTAAGCTTGCTTCCGTAGTTGAGCCCTGTATCCTCCTTTGACTACATGTTAAATGAAATTGTTTATATCTTGATTTATTAATTTAATTGTTCGATTATTTCATTTACTAAAAATAATGAGTTCTTGATATGATTGCATGACTTGGACACTCACTGGGCTATTATAGCTCATTCCATTTTATTTGTTTTCCTTACTTAGGTTTCCTAAAAAAAATTAAAGCTGGAACGACTGATTTTGAGTATGCTAGATGTCTTCGTTAATGTAATAGCCGAACTGTATTAGGCTATCTTTGTGAAAAATTGTGTATATTATGACATGTAAAATTTTGATGTGATTTGTACCTTTATGTTAAATAAAAATGAGTATATTTTATTTTATTCCATTTTATTTTAGTTTATTTTATTTTTAAGTTAAGTGCGCTCGGACGTTTGCGTGAATGCGTGAATCGAGACCTGGCGAGAGCTAGGCAGGCAGTCCGCTAAGCCCTTTGGTGCGCCTCTGGGTAAGGTGGGGCTGTCACAAGTAAACCTACAAAATAAGGTTAGTAGCACAAAATAATAATAGAAGAAAAATAGCCTTACCACTCCCTTAGTGTGTACACTCAACCCTCGTGTATCACTCAAAGAATTGTGGTTTTTTTCCTCAAATGTGCTTACTCCTAAGCCTCTTACCACTTTTGAGTAGCTCCTTTGTATGTCCTTAGATGAAAAGAAATAGCTCAACCTTCCTTGCAAAGCTCCAAGAAGTCAAAACCACAAGAGTAAGTGTAGAGGTCAAACAAAAATAAGTTTAGAGTAATTGTTTGATCAAGAGAGGTCAAGAAAACACAAGATTAGACATGAAAATAGCACCCTAAAGTGTGGTGTTCTTCAGTGAAAAATCTTGATTTTTAAAATTCTCTTAAAAAAATATGAATATTCTTATGCACAAAACAAAAACTCGAACAATCCTTAAAGGAGTAGGATTGTGTATCCTTTCCAAAGAGAATTTTTGAACAAATAACAATTAATAATCAACACAAATCATTTAGGAAAGAGAGAACCACGGTCCACACTCCCAAATAAGCTGAAAAACACGAAAAAATAAAAAAGAAAAAAAAGGTTCAACCACTACTTTCCAAAAAGGAAAGGAAACTCTTGCACCTTGAGGATTAGTTTCCAAATCCACTTGCGACTAACTTTCCTTATCCCAATTGGTTTCCCAATGCAAACTAACTTCTATATAAACCCACTTAACCACTTTTTCTGCACCTTTTAAATGTCTAAGTTTCTAGAAAAATAACCAGAAAAATCGTACAGTACACAATGCAAAAATTCCAGCAACTAATACTCAAACAATTCAACCCCAAAACCTTAACCAATTGGAGATGGGTTGAAGGTGACTCAAAAGGGCTTTAAGAACTTCAAGAATTGATCAAGAAAGTTCAAGAAATCAATCAAGAAGCTCAAGAATTCAAGAACAAAAAATTCTAACAACTCTATACTTCAAGAGAGTCAAGAACAACTTTGTGCAAGTTCAAGAAACTAAGAAGTAAGTCCAAGAACTTCAAGATTTTGGTCAAGATAGTCCAAGAACTCAGAAAGATCCTCAAGAAACAACAAAAGACTCCAAGAAAATTCAAAAATACTAGACAGCTTGGTGCAAGAATTCAAGAGTCTAACAAGTAAGTCCAAGGTCTTCAAAAATTGTACCAAGAACACCAAGAAACTTCAAGAAACTTAAATAAAACTTTGTTCATGGTTTTTAACTTGTGTGCACTCCTTTTTTATTTTTTGTTTTCTTTCTTTTTCTTTTGTGCTTTTTGGCTTTTTCTTTTTGCACAAATTTTTACCTTTTTTTTATCACACGAAATTTTTTTTTCCACAAGACCAACACGATTTGGTCAAACAAACACATTTATACCCCCAAAAAATTGATTTGTGAATGATAAGTTCAAGAATCTCTTTTCTTGCAAGTTTTTTAACACAAGAATTTTCAAGAAAACAATAAAAACATTCAAGATTTTCAAGAAACCACACAATATCTAGAATTCTTGATAGAAGACAACCAAGAACAACACAAAGACCCTAAAGAAATTCAAGAAAGCACTAGAACAAGAACAATTAAGGCACGAATTTTTTTTTAACAAACATATGATACGATCGAGTGTCCACCCTCTCGTATATCACAGGAACATCTTCCCCCAAAGGACCGTCTCGGAAAAAAATCCACACAAAACAACAACCCAATATTCTTGACCCCTTCGTAACTTGTCGAAAACCCCAAGAACAACTTGAGTTGTGGTACCCACTCGATCTTCTTGACCTCTTCGTAACTTGTCGAAAACCCCAAGAACAACTCGAATGGGTTGCTTCAAAGATTCAACTAAGATCGTTGAAATCCTCCTTTTGCACTGCAAGTTAGACCCCTAACCAACCCGCGGAATAAACACCTAACCAACTTGTAGAATAGACCTCTAACCAACCCGTAGAATAGATCCCAAATTGACAAACCCAAAAGAATAAATCCAATCAAGTGGAAGAAACTCTAGGCGAAGGTTTTGGTCACCATGGAATCACTCCAATAAGACCAAGAGTTGGTTCTAATCCAAGAACCCAAGACAAAGCTCTCTAAAAGAGAAAGCTCAAATTTTATTAATCACAAAAATCATACTAAAATTCGTAACACATTTTTGGCCTATTTATAGGCTTACAAAAGTAACCTAAAAACATGTTAGAATAGTTTAGAAAATTAACTTAAGTTGTATCCTAACACAATAGGTAATTACTTAAGAATTACAACTTATAAACTACTTAAGAAACTGAATAAAAGCTAAAATTCTAAAAAAATAAAAAGAAATTCGCCATAAAATAATAAATGGGCTGGGCCATCTCTCCTTGGACTCCATTGGGCTTCAATCTTGCAATTTTAAAGCTTTCAACTTGGGTCCATCACACCTAGCCAACTTTTGTGCATCATTCTTCGACCATATGCTACTTCTTGGGCTTTTTTTTTAATGCATGTTTAATCCAAAACCAAAACGCAATCTTCAAGTCCAATTCTCTTAATTGATCCATGGATTCTCCAAGCTCAAGAATGGTTAAACATACAAGACTCCTTGTAGAATCATTCTAATCACATAAATTGATGAATATCATGGATGAATCTTCCAAGTTTAAAACGGGCGCTACTACGCATGTATCAAACTCCCTTTCTTTGAAACGATTCGTCATCGAATCGTCGCCTATGGTATGAAAAGAACAGGCACAACTCAAGCTCAAACATGCAATATTCATAAGATTGGCAAGAAACTCTCCTTTTTTTTTTTCTTTCCTTTTTCTACTTTTTTCCTTTTTTTTCCTCTCTTTACTTTTTCTCCTTTTTTTTTTCTTTTTTTCCTCTTTCCTTTTTTTTTTCCACAAACACAAAATTTAACTTAGAAAAAAATAGAAAAATTTAGGAAAAATTTAGGATGAACAGTGCTCGCGGGTGAACAGTAACGTCGCGTGAACAGTGGTCCGGCATGAACAGTGATGTGGGGAACAGTGACTACTAAGTACCATGAACAGTACTGATGAACAGTACTTTTTTTTTTTTTGACAATCAAACCACAAAAGAACAAAACTTTGATTCAAGAGAAATTAGATTTTGAACCAAGAATAACAAAACAAAAATTAAAAATATATATCCAAGTAGATTGACAACCAAAACCAAAGATATACCCAAACGGGTTGACACAAAACTTGATTTCTCTTTCAAGAATCCAAAAACTCTAATACCAATTGATAGATTGGGTGTCCGCCTTATCGTATATCACAGGAACATCTTCCCCCAAAGGACCATCTCAAAAAGAAATTCACACAAAACAACAACCTAATCTTCTTGACCCCTTCGTAACTTGTTGAAAACCACAAGAACAACTTGAGTTGTGGTAACCACTCGATCTTCTTGACCCCTTCGTAATTTGTTGAAGATCTCAAGAACAACTCGAATGGGTTGCTTCAAAGATTCATCCAAGATCGTTGAAATCCTCCTTTTGCACTGCAAGTTAGACCCCTAACTAACCCGTGGAATAGACACTTAACCAACCTATGGAATAAACCTCTAACCAACCCATGGAATAGACCCCTAATTGACAAACCTAAAAGAATAAATCCAATCAAGTGGAAGAAACTCTAGACGAAGGTTTTGGTCGCCATGGAATCACTCCAATAAGACCAAGAGTTGGTTCTAATCCAAGAACCCAAGACAAATCTCTCTAAAAGAGAAAAATCAAATTTTATTAATCACAAAAATCATACTAAAATTCGTAACACATTTTTGGCCTATTTATAGGCTTACAAAAGTAACCTAAAAACATGCTAGAATAGTTTAGAAAATTAACTTAAGTTGTATCCTAACACAATAGGTAATTACTTAAGGATTACAACTTGTAAACTACTTAGGAAACTGAATAAAAGCTAAATTTCTAAAAATAAAATAAAAAGAAATTCGCCATAAAATAATAAATGGGCTGGGCCATCCCTCCTTGGACTCCATTGGGCTTCAATCTTGCAATTTTAAGGCCTTCAACTTGTGTCCATCACACCTAGCCAACTTTTGTGCATCATTCTTGGACCATATGCTACTTCTTGGGCCTTTTTTTAAATGCATGTTTAATCCAAAACCAAAACACAATCTTCAGGTCCAATTCTCTTAATTGATCCGTGGATTCTCCAAGCTCAAGAATGGTTAAACACACAAGACTCTTTGTAGAATCATTCAAATCATATAAATTGGTGAATATCATAGATGAATATTTCAAGTTTAAAACGGATGCTACTACACACGTATCAACGTGACACAAAGAAGAAACACAAGGAAAGACACAAGTTGTTTAGCTAGGCACAAAGCACTTTAAAAAACAACTCAAGGATGGGTTAAAGAAAAATAAAAGGGATATATTCAAATTTCTCCAAAGGAAAAATTGGATTAGAAAAACTTGAAACTGCAAGACTAGCTCTGATACCAATTGATACGTGCAGATAAACGTGGAATTGCTTGAAAGACGAAGTATGAACTTCGAACCTTTCCCCTTGGATGAACTAGACTCTAAAATCAACACCAAAACCTTGAACACACAAGATGAACAACTCGAAAATTCAAGAAAGCTTTAAACCTCCTTATGGAACGAACAAGAACTCAAGGAATCGGCACCTATAAAGCTTGATCAAACCAATACGGCAACTCTAAATTAGGGTTTTGAACTTGGAATCACTTTATAAGTTCTAGGTTGTTCTTAATCAGCAAAAAACAAAAGAAAGCACTCAATTTGAGAACTCACAAATTTATTAATCATCAAACTTATGAAATTCGTATAAATAGGACCCCATATTCATAGGGTTATATAGATGATTCTAGAATTTAGAAAATAAAGCAACTACTTAAACCTAAACATTAACTAATTGAAATACTTAACTTAAACAACCTGTAACTAAATAGAAGTCTAAAAAATAAGTAAAACTAAGTTTAAAAAACTTATAAAAGATGCCTCAAGCATTACTTGAGCTTGCATGTGGGCTTCGAAGCTTAAAATGGATCAAACGGGTTTTTGAAGCTTCGGGGAAGGGCAGCCCGTTTGGAATTGTTTTCAGCAATTTTTTCATTTGTCTAAAACTCTTGGTTAGCCCAAATAAACATGGAAAATCATCCAAGCTTCTATTGACCTAATAGCACAACTTCCTTGCATGAATGGACAGCTTGATCTCCTTCTTGAGAGCCTTCCTTGTAGTTGAACTTGATTCACAACCAAAGCTTCAACTCTTGGCCCAATGAACACACTTGAAAAACTTGAACAACAAATCCATTAAATGGCCTAAAGCCATGGTCTTCCTCTAGGCAACAACAATGCTTGTGTGCCTCCTTCATGACCAACCATGATTTGATCTCATCAAGACCCAGATGAACTAGCTTTCTTTGCTCCACAAGTTGGTGTCCAAGCTCATGTAGAACACGTGCTAGCAACAAAATTGTGATTGATCCTTGGATCATATCACTTTTATTTCATCAATGAACATTATATTTGCTCATATCATTTAAGTTTTAAATTTTCATCCCTTAAGTCATATGGCACAAACTAAGAGTGGGGGAAATCAAAATTTTCAAGCATGCTATGTTCATTGTGTGGTTCATTAGTTATCTATTCATCATCTAACATAGCATTCAAGTGTTTTGAGCTTTGAAAGCAAAGTTAATGAGCAAGTTGGGATGATGTGATCTAAGGAGCACTCACAATTGTTAGACTTGGACTTGAATATGGTGAGCTTAGGAGAGGCATGTTCTTGGTGGAAGACGATCCACATGGTTGCTGGTTGAAGATTATGCCTGAATTTGGGCTTGTTTACAAACTTGAAACTCACATTAATCAAGCTAGCACATTGGGGCAAGGATTGGAGCATTAGTTTTGGATCAAATCTAATTACAAAGATGGTCCAATTGACGTTGCTAAGCTATCCATAACAAGCACACAGGGGGCTGGTTACTTGGACTTACTTAGAGGGCCCTTGAAGTTGCTAAATGGAGGCCCAATGGATCTTATGGAGGGATGTCTAGCCCATGATCAAGCCTTGGACGAATTTTTTAATGTTTTTTATTAGTTTCCTAAGTCTTTACAAGTTGTAACTTTTAGTTAGTTACCCAATTGTGATAGGTTACAACTAGTTTTAGTAGTTTACTTTATTTTTAGCTTCTAGACTTTTCTTTATAAGCCTATAAATAGGCATGTTACTGTTCATACGATTTTTAGGATGAATTTATGAATAAAATTTGAGTGTTTTCTCTTAATTGAGATTCTTCTTGGTTCTATATTGATTTAGAACTACTCTTGGTCTTATCAAGCTTGCTTGTGGCGACCACCAATTTCGCTTAGAGTTTTTCTTGTTTTTTTTATCAAGTCTTAGGTAACTTAGGTTAAACGATTGAACTCGCTCAACTTGGATAGAACTTGCTTGTCTTAGGCATGTTTTATCTTCTTCAAGGGAGATTCAAGGCAAAACAATTCCACGTCAAGGGTTCCTTGGTTCACGAATCAAACAAGGTCTTGAGTTCAATGAATTGCATACCTAAAATCCAAGACTTTCTTGGCAACGCAACCGTGTGCACATCAAATGGTATCAGAGCCATCTTCTTGGATTTTTTTCAGGTTTTTCCAATCCAATTTTTCCTTTGGAAAAATTCGGATATATCCCTTTTTTTTCTTTTTGTGTTGTTTATCAAAGAGCTTTGAGCCTGGTTAAGCAACTTGTGTCTAATTTGTTTTTCTTTCTTTGAGTCGTTGTCAAAGTGTTTCGAGCCTAGACAACAAATTATTTTCTTGTGTCTAGCTTTCTTTCTATTTTCATTCCTTAAAAATTTTTGCTATTTTTCTCGTTGTTTTCTTTGTGAAATTTGTGCCCTAGGTTCATTAGAGTTGTTCTTGGTTGCTTCTCAATCAAGAATTCTAGGTCTTGTGTGGTATTTTGTCATTCTTGACTGTTTTTTATGTTTTCTTGAATTTCTTTTGTCAAATTTGCAAGGAAAAAGGGTTCTTGAACATAAAACTTCATAAAACCAATTTTCTTGGAAATTTAGTTGATTTATTTTTGAGTTCTTGCATGAAAAAAAAAAAAAGAAAAAAATCGTGTGAAGAAAAGAGAAGAAAAAGTCGTGCAAAAGAGAATAAAAAGAAAAAGACCAAAGCACAAAAGAAAAAGCAAGAAAGAAGAGTAAAAAGGAGTGCACAACAAACAAAAACTGTGCACAAATCTTTATTCAATAATTTCTTGAAGTTTCTTGGTGTTTAGATACAAGTTCTTGAAGTTCTTGAACTTACTTTGCTAGTTTTTTGAATTCGCACCAACTTATTCTTGAGTTCTTGAAGTTTGTGTGTTGCCAGAACTTTCTTGGCTGATTTCTTGGACTTTCTTGATCAAATCTTGAAGTTCTTGAAGCCTTGAAGTGTTGGTCAAAGGGTTTTCATCATAAATTAGGGTTTTGTTAGGGTTTCTTGCATGTTGGGTTGCTGAAATTCGTTCCTATTTTTGGACAAATTTCTGTTACGATTTTTTCAGCAATTTTGGTGTTAAAAGGAGTCTAAAAGGTGTTAGTTGGGTTTATATAGAAGTTATTTGTCTTTGGGAAACCCATTGGGAAAAGGAAAGTAGCTACAAAGGGGATTTGAAAACTTATTCTACAAAACAAGTAGTTTCCTTTTTCTTTTTGGCAAGTGGTGGTTACACCTTGTTTCCTTTTTATTTTTTTTGTGTTTTCCAGCTGTTTGGGTAGTGTTTGACCGTGTTTTGGTGTTTCCTAATTGGTTGTGCTTGGTTTTTAGTTGTTATTTGTTCAAGAATTCTTTTTGGAAAGGAATTTCTTTCCTGTTCCTTCAAGGATTGTTGGAGTTTTACCTTTTTGTACAAGAATATTATTATTTTTCAAGAGAATATTAAAAATCAAGGATTTTTACACAATTATACCACACATTAGGGTGTCTATATTGTGCTAATTTTTTATTCTTAGCCATTCTTTGAATTATTCTCTTGACCATAAAAACTCTAAGCTTATTTTTCTTGGCCTCTACATTTACTCTTTACAAGTTGAGGTTGCTATAGGTCCTTGGTGGGATTGATTGAGTTGGTTCTTCATCAAAGAGCCTACAAGAAGATTTTTTGAGTGGAAAAAGACTTAGTTGTGAGCTCATTCGAGGGTAAAAGCCAATCTACTTGAGGGAATCGAGTGCCAAACACTAAGAGAGTGTTTCACATATTCTTGTTTATTTTCTTTTTTTATTTCTAACGATATTTTTGTAGGTTTTTTAGGTCAAAATGGCGTCTCCAATGGACTTAAAAAATGAATTTAAATTGTTTAGGGAAGCCACTGTTGGTGATTTTGAAAGAAAGATGCGCCTTATAAGATATGAGATCTATGAAGAGCTAGAAAGGCATACAAGTACATCCACTGTAAGGGGTTCTGCATCCAAAAATCCTTTTGAAGAGAATAATAAACCATCAATTTCAAGACCTAAGAAGATGCCTCCATTAGAAGGAGGGAGTGAGGACGAAGATACTCATTGGGGAGGCGACCATGGAGAAGTTTTGGTAACAAGGAGAGCACTTAGTGTTGCACCTATGGAGGATGAGGAGAACATTCAAAGAGATTATGATGCGATCTACCCTGAGACCCCTCGTTAATCACGTAACGGGAACCTTCACAATGATCGCGATCCACAGGACAATCCTCCCAAAGGATCGTTCTTGTGTATATAGAAACAGCCTAACCCCAATTCTATCCAAGAATTGAAATGAGATTGATAAAAAGGATCCCAAACCCTAACTCCACACGTTGGTTAGAACTCAAGGATATCAAAGAAATTCACGAATCACTCATGGAACTCACAAGTCTCACAAAGAGAATCAAAGAGGAAAAACCCTCATAATTTTATTCAACTTCAATAATCTGTTTAAACAATAATAATAATTAGTCTTATATAGGCAAAAACACCCTAAATAACCAATATAGAAAGTAACTGGTCTATTACATGTTAAAAACAAAGTAAAAATGCATAAAACAAATAAAATCGTAAAGTTATGGGATTAAGGCCGTGGGCTAGGCCACGGGACGGCCTTCTATGCGGCCTTCATCAGAACATCATCTCATCTTTGGCAAAGTTTCTGATAGAGGCCTTGGGGAAGGCTATAGCGCTGCCTTGCCCATAGTCTTCATCAGAAATTTCCTGATAGCCGTTTCTACGCATCTTTTTCTGAACTTTTACAAGTATACTCATCCCAGCCTTGGATGGCCTCTTCCTCTTGCTCCTTTTGACCATCCTTGACGCCTTTAAGCTTCCATTTTGGGTGATTAAGGCCCTATGCATTGGTGATGCACTAGGGAATGACTCGAATGCCACCATTTACTTGAGTTTTTGTTGCTTGGTTCGTATCATTCCGCTCCTCTTCAAGAAGATTTGTTCTCGAATCATGCTTCTTCATGACTCCAACTGAGGGAACATTGTGTACCTGTACAGTAGAAATATGTGGAAGAGAAGAATGAGAATTGGTGGAAGGTGCTTTCATTATCTTCTTCTTCCCCTTTGCAACCTCAAGCTCCTTGGACAGCTTCACATAGTTACTATGAGCCTACAATGGTGTCAATGACACAAGCGTGATATTCTTCCCATGCCAAGTGAACAAGTACTGATTGTGGAACCCATCATACATCACCTTGCAATCAAATTGCCACGGACAACCCAACAACAAATGACACGCTCCCATCGGTGCCACGTCACATATAACTTTATCTTTATAAGCTCCAATTGTGAACTCAACGTTAACTTGCTTGGCCACCTTCAATTCACCACTATCCCTAACCCACTGCAGTTTATAAGGCTTGGGATGCTTCATTGTTTTCAAACCAAGCTCATCTACCAACAATGAATTCACAAGGTTAATGTAACTACCAGAGTCAACGGAAATGCCACATACCTTATCCCTAATGAAACACTGAGTGTGGAAGATTGATTCTTTTCGCAAATCAGGTCCAGCTTTCTTAGGGTGCTCATCCGAAATTTTCCTTGTGAAAAGAAGCTCTCCTTTGTTAGGTTCGCAACTAATAGGACCTTCACTATTGCTCCCTCCCTCCAGTGGTGGCATCTTCTCATCATCTGAAGAAGCACTCTCAATGTCACCTCCTTCAAGCATGATCATGGTTCTGGCATTGGGACACTGGAATGCCACGTGACCACGCCCCTAGCACTTGAAGCATTGGATGTCACACGTCCTCATAGGCGCCTTCATCTACCCTTTGGCTTTACCCATGCCCTCCTTTGTCTTGCTCACATCCCTTGGCCTCTCATCTCGGTCCCTCCTATCATACCAACTAAACCTCCCATAAGAAGAACCTAAACCACCTCTCCTTCTCGCTTTGAGTTACTTTTCTACAGTCTCTGCTTTCTGAACCAAGTCCTCCAACTCCACATAGGACTGCAACTCAACAACCTCTCGAATATCTTGATTTAGGCCAGCTAGAAACCTCGCCATTGTGGCCTCTTGATCCTCCACTACATTGACCCAAATCATTGTCATCTCCATGTCTTTGGCATACTCATCAACACTCTTACTTCCTTGAGTCAATGACTGCAGCCTTTGATGTAACTCTCGGTAGTAGTGACTAGGTATGAACCTTTTCCGCATGATAGTCTTCATCTCTGCCTATGTGCGGATAGGTCGCTCTCCACATCTCCATCTGGTAGTGCTCAACTAGTCCCACCACACACTAGCATAGTTTGAAAACTCCACTATAGCAAGCTTAACCTTTTTTTCTTCAGTGTAGTGGTGGAAGTCAAATATGTGCTCCACCTTTCGCTCCTATTCCAAGTATTGCTATGGATTACTCCGGCCCTGGAAGGTTGGGATTTTCATTTTAATGCTCCCAATGTTGCCATCACGAGCCTGCTCTTCTCTTCTAGGTCTCCTATCAGCCCCCATCTCATTATTAGAATCCTCGGACTCAGCCAATGGTGATCTTCTCCGGTGACTTCTATGGCTACTCCTTGACCTAGAGTGTGAATGATCTCGCCTCTCCAGTCACTCACACATAGCTTCCATGGTCTGCCTCATACATTGGATGCTAGCATTCATAGTCTCAACAAAATCCTTAAGGTCAAATGCCTTGGATTCTCTCTCGTTAGACATAGTGAATTTTGAGCAAATAAATAGATTTAATGGAAAGAGGATAAAGATTTGACTAAAGTAGGAATTACTAAGAAGAGAATACTACCCAACACTAATACTCACAACCCAAGACAAGAAATTGGACAGAAAATTTTGGGTGAATAGTAACGCTGATGAACAGTACCTATGAATAGTACTGAGTGAACATTGACATTACAGTGACGCGAATTTTTTTTCTTTTTTTTTTTTTTTGAACAATGGGATAAGACTTTTGATAATTTTTGTTAACGAATAGTCAACAAATCACCAATAATCAATAACCTCATCAACAAAAGCACAAAAGACACAAATCTTCTAGAGTTTTTTGACGCCCTAAAGCAAGGACAACACTAAAGAGGGACGAAAAATTGCAAAACAAAATTGCAGAAACTAGCAGAAAATTGCAGGAAAATTGATTAAGACACTAGAAATTATGCAAAGCAACAATCTCCAGTCACAAAAAATCAACATCGCACAAACCCACAATAATAGAAAATCCTAGGAATAAAATTGCTCAATAACAATAGGCAATCACAAGAAATATTGCAGGAATTTGACAAAAATAAAAAGGAAAAGATATATCCAATCTCAAAAAATCAAAATTCAAGAGATGGATTAGGGAAACCTGATACCAAGAACCCAAAGAGCTCTGATACCAATTGATGCCATTTGCCCTGAGAACCCTCGTTAATCACATAATGGAAATTTTCACAACGATCGCGATTCACATGACAACCCTCCCAAAGGATCGTTCTTGTGTATCTAGAAATAACCTAAGCCCAATTCTATCCAAGAATTGAAATGAGATTGATAAAAAGGATCCCAAACCCTAACTCCACACGTTGGTTAGAACTCAAGGATATCAAAGAAATTCACGAATCACTCGTGGAACTCACAAGTCTCACAAAGAGAATCAGAGAGGAAAAACCCTCGTAATTTTATTCAACTTCAATAATCTGTCTAACCAATAATAATAATTAGCCTTATATAGGCAAAAACACCCTAAATAACCAATATAAAAAGTAACTAGTTTATTACACATTAAAAACTAAGTAAAAACGCAGAAAACAAATAAAATCGGAAAGTTACGGACTAAGGCTGTGGGGTAGGCCGCGGGATAGCCTTCATCAGAACATCATCTCGTCTTTGGCAAAGTTTTTAACAGAGGCCGTGGGGACGGTCACAACGCGGCCTTGCCTGTGGCCTTCATTAGAAACTTCCTGATAGCTATTTCTACGCATCTTTTTCTGAACTTTTACAAGTGTACTCGTCCCAGCCTTGGATGGCCTCTTCCTCTTGCTCTTTTTGACCATCCTTGATGCCTCTAAGCCTCCATTTTGGGTGATTAAGGCCCTATGCAGTGGTTATGCACTAAGGATGACTCGAATGCCACCATCTACTTGAGCTTTTGTTGCTTGGTTCGTATTAGATCATATTTTCCACACTAGGTGTACCGTACAAAACAAGGTAATTTATCTACTTTGTTTGTAGATAAATTGGGGTTTGAAACTGTTAGTGTATGCCCTAAAACCAAGTTGATTTTTGAGATTTTTATTATGCTTATTTCGTGTTATACTTATATATGTGGCATTTTCTTTGTCATTTCATACTTGTTATTAATAGTACTTGTTTATTTGATAAAGTCCATAGAATATTAATTGTGTATAAGAGATTGTAAGAGTTACAATGATGAGACTCTTATTACACATAAAGTTATATTCTTAAATATCCCTAGTCATAGTATTAATGAGATTGGACATCATTAATACGGGAAGACTGGCACATATTTTGCCTCTACTTATGGTAAGTAGTAGTTGATCTCATCAACTATAGTGTGTGACACCTAAGCTGGTATGTGGATGCTTGTTAGAGAACAAGTTTATTGGATTGATCCGCCAAGAGTTACTATTCATAGTGCTAATGAATTATACTCTTAATGGCAATGGTGTAAGTGATCCTTAGACTTCAGATTACCATGGTATCTTGAGTGTGGATTTCTATGCTTTGACTCTATTGCTCGGTGCTCGTAAAAGAGTAGCCCATACGGTAGAGATTGGGTATAGTATAAAGCATGGAAGGATAGTGAGTAATCGATATAGGATTCACCACTCCTTATTATAGGAGAGTATATCTCGGATTGGCCACTTGTTGAAATATAACTTAAAGAATCTTTTGCGCAAAAGTAAAAGTTTGACTTGAAAGAGTTTTAAAGTTATACTTTTATGGAAAGTTATATTTCAGGAACAAGAAATCATTAATTAGTCATTTAAAGAGTGCGCACTGCACTCTTAGACTAATTGGGATATAGTATGGTGAAAGGATATTAATTACACGGTAACATTGTCATTGATAGGTGTAGTCTACCATATGACTTTCCTATTCACTTGGGTGGTCATGATGCATTGTTAGACGCCACTCATGATCTATAAGTGCAAATTGATTAATTAGTGAATTAATGATAAATTAAAGTGTTAATTTATCTAGCTCTTAGTTAATTAATTAATGAGTTATAATTTGTACTTATTGCCAACGTGAATGGAACCTAATGGGTCACACACAATAAGAACATGGGCTTTGGGTTAAATTGTTATTAAGATAAGTATAAGATACTTATGGAGTTAATTTATGTGATAAATTAACTTAAAGGAATTATTTATAAATATTCTAAGTCTTAATGGAAATTAGTTTCCTAAAAGGAATTAAGAAGCTATTTGGTTTCCTTTTGGAATAGATTTCCTAAAGGAATAGGATTAGCTTAAGGTAAGCTTCCTAAACCTTCTAGGTTTCCAATTGCTCTTGTTTCTTTAAAGACTAGGATACTACATCTATAAATAAGTCCATGCCTTCACTCTTGGAAGATTGATGAAACACAACACAAAATCTAGAGAGAGAAAATTTGAGAGCATGAGAGGCACTTCTCTTCCCAAGAAAAACGCCACCTCTCTCTTCCTAATAGTTAGGGTTTCTTTCTTCTTCTTGTGTTCTTCATGAATCATTCAAGGGAAACAGCACTCAAAAGGCAAGGCAAACAAACTCAAAGGTTCCTTAAGGTCATGTTTCTGTGGATACCATTGGAGGCTCTACACTTGGAGGGCTTTTCATGGTAGACCAACATCTTCATCGAATAGGATCTTGCCCTTTGAAGCATAGAAACCTTCTATGCTTGAGATATTTGTGTTAAACACCCTTTAATTGTATAGATTATATCAAAGAGATCCATAGCTAAGGTAATAAAATTTTAAATTTTCCTCTGCGTTACTCCCCTAATTACCTTACAGAAACAAAGAGACATCCCATGCCTTAAAAATTGCATTGGTTGGCTGAAACTAGAGACATGAAGGTGACCAAGCAAGTGTTGGTCCCATTCTCTATCAACAAATACAAGGATAAAGTATGGTATGATGTGGTTCCTATGCAAGCATGCCATATTCTTCTTGGGCGTCCATGGCAATTCGATAGGAGGGTAACCTATGATGGCTTCAAAAATTGGTACTCTTTCATGTAAAATGGATGTAAGGTGACTTTGGGTTCTATTGCACCATCTGAAGCACATGCTGATCAAGTGAGGATTGCAAGAGAATTCAAAGCAAGGGAGGAACAAAGTCAACTAGCAAGTGGCGAATCATCAAAAGAAGGATTAGTAAATCGTGTAGAGCACCAAAGAGTGGAATGTATGGATGATGGTTCAAATAAAAAGTCACGAACCAACCTTGAAGGGATGCAAATTGGCGGATCCAAAGAGAGAAGAGTGGCCATCCGTGATATTGGGAAGAGAGAAAAAAGGCAAGAGTGTTATGCTAGTAAGACTTTTAACTCTTGTATCCATGTAATCCAAAGAAGAAGTGTACTTTGCTAATTCTCTTAACCGGCCTTTTCCTAGTGTTTTTGTAGTATTATTGCAGGTTAATACTCAAGGAAAAATGCCACATACTTGTTGTTTTAGTGTTCAAATTCCTTCAATGAGTAAAGAGCATCCAATCGTGGAGAAGGAATTACAACCTTGTTCAAGCGCCACAACATATAATGAGCATTTGATGAATCCAATTGATTTGTGGCCTAAGTTTTTATGTTTTAATAGCTTTAAGTTGCATCTTAATTCTATATTATGTGTTTATTCTATTAGGGTAGGTAGTTATGTTTTGCATCTAAGTTGTTTTACTTCATCTAGTGTAATCTGTCTTGAAAGCTTTCTTATGGTTCACGATCATGTCTTAAACGATTTTCATTGTTTATTTTATAAGTTTTTATGTTGTGTTAAGGTTTATGTGTTTGTGTGCATGTTCTATCCCATATGTTTTAGTGTTTTACATTCAACATGTTTAGTTTTGCATAATGCATTCTATTTTAAGGATTATGATAAGTTAAATCATCATGTCTTAAGCATTTTTCTGTATGCTTTATATGGTTTATCATGTCACGTTACTTGCTCTAGGGTTTATGTGATTGTGCATACATTCTATTTAGATCATTCTGGTACTTTTTGTGTTTGTTATTATGTTTTGTGTTGTCCTTATACACAAATTATAGGGAGTCATATAAATGATTTTCAATGTGTTTATCTTAAGTGTTTTACCTCTAAAATTCATTTTTGTCATAAGCTAGTTCATTTTAAATGTTCTAGTATTATAGTTTGTGACAATATTCATGTATTTTTGCTACATCGTTTGAATTATTCTAGTGAGTCGAATGATGATATTTTCCATCTTCTATGGTTTGTTTTGCATAGTTCATTTAGAATTATAGCATGTTTTCTTCATGATTCACGTTTTCTACACTTACTTGTAGTTAGTAATTTTTTTGATTCTAGTTATATGTCTTTATTTGATCATGATTTCTATCTTGTTAGTGAGTGTTATTTTGAGTCCATTCATAGGTATATAGGTACTGAACCTCATGTTTTTCCTGTTGACCATTCCTATGTGTTAGTTCTTTTGCATGTTTTTAAAGATATTTCTCATCTAGGCATGTTTATTCTTCTTAAGTTAGAATTTGTTATTTCACCTATGACTTGTGGTTTAGTGTTTTATACTATTTGTGTTCATAGTTGCATTAGGCTACTTGTTTTACATTTATCACTTAAGTTAGTTATGAGCTTGCTTAAAATTTGTGATTGTTTCTCTATCAATCCTTTAGTTACTTATGTTAATTTATATGAACTTGTAGATTCGAGGACGAATCTTTTCAAAGAAGGAGGGATTGATGTGATCCAAGGAGCACTCACAATTGTTAGACTTGGACTTGAACATGGTGAGCTTAGGAGAGGCATGTTCTTGGTGGAAGACAATCCACATGGTTGCTGGTTGAAGATTATGCATGGATTTGGGTTTGTTTACAAGCTTGAAGCTCACATTAATCAAGCTAGTACATTGGGCCAAGAATTGGAGCATTGGCGTTGGATCAAATCTAATTACAAAGATGGTCCAATTGACGTTACTAAGCTGTCATAACAAGCATACAAGGGGCTGGTTACTTGGACTTACTTGGAGGGCCCTTGAAGTTGCTAAATGGAGGCCCAATGGATCTTATGGAGGGATGTCCAGCCCATGATCAAGCCTTGGACGAATTTTTTGATGTTTTTTTATTAGTTTCTTAAGTCTTTACAAGTTGAAACTTTTAGTTAGTTACCCAATTGTGATAGGTTACAACTAGTTTTAGTAGTTTATTTTAAGCTTCTAGACTTTTCTTTATAAGCCTATAAATGGGCATGTTACTGTTCATACAATTTTTAGCATGAATTTATGAATAAAATTTGAGTGTTTTCTCTTAATTGAGATTCTTCTTGGTTCTATGTTGATTTAGAACTACTCTTGGTCTTATTAAGCTTGCTTGTGGCGACCACCAACTTCGCTTAGAGTTTTTCTTGTGTTTTTGATCAAGTCTTAAGTAACTTAGGTTAACAATTGAACTCACTCAACTTGGTTTAATCTAGCTTGTCTTAGTCGTGTTTCATCTTCTTCAAGGGAGATTCAAGGCAAAACAACTCCACATCAAGGGTTCCTTAGTTCACGAATCAAACGAGGTCTTGAGTTTAACGAGTTGCGTACCTGAAATCCAAGACTTTCTTGGCAACGCAACCATGCGCACATCATGGGATCCAATGAGGAACTTGATGAAGCATTGCCAAAAGAAACTTCACAAATGGTCAATGGACATCAAATGCACAATAACAACATTCTTTTTGGATCTTTAACCAATCAAGGAGAGTATTCTTATTCTATTTTTTATTTTTATATTTTCTTTTACACATTGAGGAAAATGTGAATTTCGAAGTGTGGGGGGGGGGAGGTATAAGGATTATGATTGGTTAAGAATGAGGGTATTCATGAAATGTTGTTTTGGTAAAAGTATGACCAAAATTTTTGAAAAATTACTTCATTAACACGCCTTCATCCCATATACTTGTTGAATTCTCTTTTTTTTAAAAATAATTTATGTAATTTTGCTTGAATAAATTCTACAAATATATGAGGAAATAGCTATTATGTGATTAGGAGTTTTGTTTTTAAGAAAGTATACCTTGTAAAATGGTTATAATTATATCTTGAGTTGGCATGTTTGATTGTAGATTTCTTTTCTTTACTTAATTTTACATTCTTGAGTGGTAAATATGGAAAAAAATTATATTTATGTATTATTTGAATAAGAGCAAACTCCCCCAGGGACCACTAAACTTTTAGATTTATTTGGTTTTGATCATTGAACTATTAAAAGTTTGGTTTTGGCCACTCATCTATTAAAAGTGTAGTAAATTGACCATTCCGTCAGATCCAATCGTTAAGTGAGATAACGGAGGACTATTTTTGAAAACCCACGCACAAAAGACACAAAAAATATCTCCAGAAAGCTATAGATTCATCTAGATCAATTATTAAATCTCAAATCTTCCAAATCAAGTACCAAATCTCTAAATCCAAGAGACAAAACCCTTTCTTTGTTTAAAATTCATTCCAAATCAACACCTTTAATCTTAGATCTTAAAAAAAAGTACCATGATCTGCTGCATATTCAACAACAAAGTTCATTTAAATCAAGTATTAAATCTCAAATCTTCTAAATCAATCACCAAATCCCCAAATCCAATAGACGAAACCTTTTCTTTGTTCAAAATTCATTCCAAATCAACATCTTGATTCTTAGATCTACAAAAAAGTATCACGATCTGCTACATAGTCAACAACAAAATTCATCACAGGTACGCATTTAGAAATCACTATCAAGTCAATAAAGTTAAAGCAAGAATTAAACCCAATGATTTGGTAGATCTTGGTGGTGGTTGTTTGAGGTGATGGATGGTGACCATGGTTGTGGTTGATTGTGGTTGTTTTATTATGGGTTTACTTGGTGATGGTGGTGGTGTTGTGGGTTAAACCAAAAATTAACCCCAATGATTTGGTGGCTATGGTTGATTGTAACTACTTTGTTATGGATTTTCATGGTGGCGGTAGTGGAGTGGGTTAAATTAAGAATTAACCCCAATAATTTGGTGGAGCTTGGTGGTGGCGATGGACGGTGATGGTGGCTGTGGTTAATTATAGCTATTTTGTCGTGGGTTTACTGATTTGCTGATAACGGTGATATGTGTTGATCAGAGGAGGAGGAAGAAGAGGAGGAGAAGGAGGAAGAGGAGGAAGGAGGAGACAGTGGTGGCGTGGCGGTAGCAGAGGCAGTGGCATGGCAGTGGCAATTGATTTTCCTATTGGAGAGCAAAAACAACTGGTGAAACTTAACCTTTATCATTTTGCTCAACATTTTTCAATTTTTTTAATCATTGGGCAATGATGGTCTATGGTGGTTGTTGATGGTGGTGGAATATTGTGACCGATCAGTGGAGGTTATTTGCAGTGGTTTCGGGTTCTTTTGGAGAAATGGTTTTTCAATTTAGTGATGGTCTATGGTGGTTGTTGATGGTGGTAGAAATATAGTGACTGATTGGTGAAGGTTAATTTGCAGTGGTTTGCGGTTCTTTTGGAGAAATGGTAGTTTGTAAAGGCAACGTAGTACTAGTGGTTGTTTGTTGAAGAGGAGAGATAACTGGTGGTTGTCAACGGCAGTGAAGGAGGACGAAGATTCTGGGAGCCAGTGTGTGTTCTTAGTGAATTTTGTATTTTTGGTAAAATTGTGTTTTAATGGTGAAATTTGTGAACTGAATTTGAGAATTTAGATTTCTTTGAGTATATTATGTTATTTGATTTTGGTTTGATTTTTTATTTTGAGTTTTGGGTGAAATTTTGAGTATGGAAGAACAAGAAAGATGAACTATTTACATTCTCTAAACTGTCCTCCAATATTTCCTCGTAAACTGTACAAGCAAACAGAACTTGAACACTTAACGGTTGAATTTGACGGAATGGTCAGTTCAAACCCAAAAGTTTAGTGGTCACTGGGGGAATTTGCTCTTTGAATAAAGAGGCAAGAATAGTATATATAAAAATGATTAATGTTACTTATTACTACTCCAATGATTCAAATTGCTTAATAACTGGGAATCGTCATCCAAAAATGTCGATTTTTGTGTCAAACGGCAATTGAATTAAGAGTATGCATGGCAAGTTTGATTGAAAGTGAATTGTTGAGTAATAAGGGATCTTCATTAATCAATGTCGATCGTTTCATCAAAAAGCAATTATACTTCTCAAACTAAGGGTTAAAATGTGGTTAAAATGATCAAAGTGTCGAGTAACCGGGGATTTTCATCTACAAATGTCAACTTTCGCGTCAAAAGACACTTATAAATTATAAAATTCAATATGTCCCTATTTTGTTCAAATTGAATTGTATATAATTGTCCATATTGAATACTTAGTATGTGAAATTTTGTATGGCATTAGAATTTGGTTGAATAATGTTTTAATCATGATATAATTATTTCTCTTTTACTTGATATAATGAGTATTAGAAACTTAACAAGGAATTGCATAGTATCTATTTACTTTATTTTGTGGAATTATATTCAACAATGTAGCATTTCTTATTTCAAGGCCTTGAATCATGTTTTGGTCTCTTGATTTTTTAATTGCTTGAGGACAAGCAATGATTCAAGTGTGGGGATAAGTAATAAATTTACCAATATTAATATATATTTTATTTTGTGTTTTAGGTGTTATTTTAATATAATTATAGCAATTTTAGTTGCAAATGACTCATTTTCTAAAGATTTATAAGAATTAGGGTTTTTGAGGTAGAATCATTACTTGAGCAATGTAATGCACAATTTTTGTGTATAAATGCAGGTTCATCATACTTAAACTCATTGTGGATCAATTGAAGTCAAGAAAAATCAAATTTAAAATGAGATTCAAAGAGTTAGAGTTGGATGAACCATTAGAAAAATAATTGTGCAAAAATAATGAAAAAATCCAATATTTCATCAAAATGCGTGGAAATACGTGATAAATGCTTGCACATGTGGATGCCAACACAGCAAAAATCAAAACTCAAGTGGGGTCCACAAAGGTGTGATTCGTGGGTCAAGATCCACGAGTTGCCACCCGCAGATCGTAAGTCGGTTGGACTTTTCTAGGGCTTCAACTTGTATCTTCGTCCAGCTGTTTTTGTAGACATTTTCAGATGGGGATAGCGTTTTGCAAGTGGGAGAATATATTGGAAGTATGATTGAAGACTTTTGTGCCTATTTGGAATCCCCAAGCAAATCTTTATCAATTTCATGCATTAATGATTCATGCAAATTGAAAAATGACTTGAGAAACATTTATCTATAAGTAGACGTCATTTGTAAAGTATTTGCAACAAGTTTAGAGGTAGAAAATAGTTGTATTCTCTAGTTTATACCGAGCTTGGTAGAGAATTAATAGAATTCTCTTTATCTTTCAATAGAATAGTGAGAGAACCTTTTGTAGTGCAACTTTTGAAGGTGAATAAGAAGAGAAGCTTTTGTCTAAACTTTGGTTGAGCAATTTATCGCGTCCTAAAAACCGTGAGTAAAAGGGTGCTAGTGGGGTCGTTGACTGTCGCGTTCCGAGAAGGCGGTCTAGTCTGATGATCCTTTTGAAAAGCAAGTTTTTTCAAAAAAAATTGTGCGCGTGTGTGAAAAATCGGGTTTTTATTAAAAAAGTGTATTTCAAGAAAGGATAGTATTTTAAAAGAAAACAAGGCCCGGACTAAAAGTGCGACAGATTTGGGCAACTAATTTTTAAAAAAGGGTTTTATTTTAAAAAAATGGAATCGCCACTTGGTACTGAGTTAGGGTGTACCAAGTCACCCGAAAAATCATTTAACAAAACAAAAAACAAAAATTTAAAAAAAATCATTTAAAACCCTTTTTCGACTCCGGTCTACGAAAAGCAAGAGAAAAAGGTCCGGGAGTCACATTTGAAGAAAGGGAAGGCAAAGGCTTGCGCCTAAGGTACCCTTTCAACCTAGCCGAAGCTAGTTGCGAGGTTTAATCAAAATTTCCTAAATTAACTCTAAGTTCTATCGCGTTTTGGATGTATCTAAATGAATCCAAATCCTAAGTCTAAATGTGAATATCAGGAGGGTCAAAATGTTCCGTCGAGTCTTGGTCTGAATTATCGCATTAATTGCGAAACCCGAATCGAGTCCTCGAGGAAGTCACGAGTGTGAATGCAAAATGAAATGCAAAAAGGAAAAGAAAATAATAATATATAGTAAGTGATCGAAGAAAGTGGGAATGCAACATAACGGGTACGGGAGACTAATAACTCGTGATTGAATGTTTCTACTCACGGAGGGGTGAACGGCATGTACACCACCGCTTCCCACGTGAGTAGACGACTATTTCTAGTTGAATCACACAAATGTCCTAATTTCTAAGTGAAGTGCAACCTAGATGTCATGCATTTTAAAAACGTGTCAAAAATAATAATAATAATAATGGTAATAAATAGTAATAATAAAATCATGCCAAATGGAAAGAAAAACTAAAAGTGTGTGAAATGAGAAATGCACACGAATGCACCTAATCACTAAAATGTCCTAAGGGTCTAGCGTTGGGCTAGCCTGTTCTAAGAAAAATCCCACTAGCGTTGGACTAGCAGGAAAGGATGAAGCCACAACTAGCGTTGGACTAGTGTGGTGACGGAATACCATAAATCAGGAATTAAATATTAAAGCATGAATTAAAAGTAAATAAAACATATAAAATCATATAAAATCAAGTAGGAGCACATAACACATAAGCATGATATCTAGATGCAAAATCCTAATGAAAGCGGTAAAACAAATAAGCATGTAAGCGTGCAAAAGCAAATAAACCCTAACTATTACACCGGGGGCTTAATTTACAATTTTAGGAGGGGAAAATTAAAAATGCCCTATCTATTACACTTTCTAGCTAGATACATGATTTTTGCTAAAAATGTGAGAAACATTATCTAACTATTACATCGACTAACTAAATACACAAATATTATATTTTTCTAGAATAATAAAAATTCAAAATTAAATTAAATACTTAAATACGCAACAAGTATACAAAATAAGAAATAAACAAATAATAATGCATAAAATCACATTGGAGCACATAAAGAGGCAGTTAAAAGGTAACGAAAATACCTTTTTGAAGACCCGGTACCAAAGCTTAAAGAAAATGAACACACACGTCAATGTATCACAATTTAAATGAGTAAAGCACAAAGTATGTAAATATTAACAAATTGGGGTAAAATGTAAGTCGAAGGAGGTTTGAATAGACATTTAAACAAATAAAGGAGACAAATTGCAAATTTGAGCAATCATAGGGGCACACACACGTAAAGTACAACTAACTAGGAGGGGGCAAAATATAATGACAGCTAGCGAGAGAGGTGAAATTGTAAAAGTATGGCAAATATGGGGGGCCGAAACATGATTTATAGGATAGGATTGACAAGAACTTAAAAATTCAGGGGTTGATTTATAAATACTAGGGATTTAATTGCAACAAAAATAAAAGTATTAGGGCACATTAACAATATTCAAAACACATGCGGACTTGGGCATAAATAACCTTATTGTAGTAAGAATAGCCAAATAATAATAATAATAGTTATCATAATAATAATCATATTAATACATAGAATAAAAAATAAAACAATCTTAAATTGGATTAAACTAAGCCAAATAATTAAACTGCTTGATTAGATTAAATTTATTTAGATTAGAAACTAATCCCACAAAAATAATTAAAAATTTAACAAAGAAATGAACTAAATTAACACAAGAATGAAATGAAAATAGCAAAAATGCCCCTTTTTCCAATTTTATCTTCATTTCTTCCCCCATTTTCTTTCTCTCTTCTTCTCTCCTTTTCTTCTTCTCTCACGCATATTTTTCCCCAGCTTTCCCCAACTCAATCTCTCTGGTCCTATATTCTCTCTCTTCTTCTCTCTCAGTCTCACCGCATCTTCTCTTTCCTAGTTTCTTTTCTCTTGCAGACTCCCTCTCTCTTTCTCTCTTCTCTTTCGCGTATTTTTCCCAAGCTTTCCCCAGCTCAATCTCTCTGGTCATATATTCTCTCTTTTTCTTCTCTCTCAGTCTCACCATATATTCTCTTTCCTATTTTCTTTTCTCTTGCAGACTCCCTCTCTCTTTCTCTCTTCTCTTTCTCCTCCTGCTTCTCCGATTTCTCTCCCTCTAATTCTCTCCTAACTCTTTCTGATTCTCTCTTTTAGCTCCTCTGTTGCCTCTCACTCTCTGGTCTCTCTCTTGTTTCACTTTCTTGCCTCCGTCTCTCTCTCTCTCTCTCGATGATTCTCTTCTTCCTCCACCACCTCTCTCACTCTCTTTTCTTTCTTGTTTATGTTTCATTCCCCCTTCCAGTTCTCCTTCTTTCACTCATCTCCGAACGCCCCCTATCTTTTCTCTTTATTTTTTTCTTCAGTCGATTTCCCAAATTTAAGCCTTAAATCCAGAATTGCTTCACATACATTTGCCAAATCTCTCTAATTTTGATCTAGCGACATTCAAATGCAATTTCAGTTCTTATAGGACATACATCATGATTAAAATAAGGTAGGAAACTTTCACCTGATTTGGGTGGAGAGGACTGGTGGTAAAGTGCTGTTGTAGTAGGGGATGGCTCTAGGAACAACAAGGTGGTTTGGCCTCGGACAGGGCCAATGACAGCCAAGGGAAGTGGCAGAGGGGCAGTCCGGTGATGACTTTCTGTGGTGGTTGCCCAGCTGGTGGAACGGTGGCTTGCAGTTTGGGCAGCTACTGTGTGGTTGTTTGTGGGCCGTTTATTGGTGGCAATTGGGTTGAGGGGTGATGACTAACTGATGGTGATGGAGGCAGTAATGGGTTCTGTGAATTGAGTGGTGACGGTGCGATGGTGAAGGCGAGATTGGACGGTGATTGTGTGGTGAGGGCAGAGGAGAGGTTTATTTTGACTACAAGGGAAGAGACAAAATGGTGATTTAGGTGGTTCTGTATTTCTAGGGCAGTGGAAGCTGCAGAAGAGGCATGTTTGGGGTTTTTTTGATGAGGCTTCAGGTGGTAGTTGGAACCATTTTTGCAGGTTGAAGGTGTGTGGTGGTTGGTAGTGCAAGTAGCTTTTTTGGTTCTGATATGATTGGAGGGGAAATTGAGGGCTGATGCCTGTGCAATTGCAAGGGCAAACGATGATCTTTGGTGTTGAATTGGGGGCTGGTGGAGATCGAAGGAATTGGCTGATGAAGGAATTGGGGGTTGTAACTGCTGGATTCATTTGCTTTGCAGGCTTATGACTGTCTGCTTGTTCGATGATGTTGAAGCTAACTGGTGAAACAGGCTGTTTTGCTTAGTCATTTATGGTGAAGATCCAGGAGAGGTTGCTAGTTGAAGGTAATTGGGATGTCTGTGATAGGATTTTGTTGTTTTGGGTGATTTTGGATAAGTAGAACTAACTCTGGCAATGGAAGAGGAAAGTAGTTTGAACTACTATGGAATTTTGATTGCTGAATTGCTATGGCGTGACTATGAGTTAGTGTGAGGCTTGTTTGAATCTGTGTGTGAGCACGGGTGTGTTTGAGTGTATGCAGTGTGTGAACTGTGTGAAGTGATTGTGAAATTGAGTGTAACAGTTGTGTGTGAATTGTGTGTGTTTGTGTGATTATAGGTGTTTGATGTATGTGAAGCGGTGTGTGTATGTTTGTGAGTGTGCCTGATGATGTGTGTATGTGAATTGTGTAAGCTAGAGTGTGAATTGTGTGTGAGAACAATGAGCGACTATGCATATGAAGTGAGTTTGTGCATGTGATGGACTGTTTGTTTGTGTGTGAATTTGTATTATGAATGTGTGTATCTGATGTATGTATGAGTGTGTGTAGTGTGAGAGAGAATGTGAGTGGTGTGTGTAGTGTGTGAGAGAGAATGTGAGTGTGTGTTCTTGGTGTAGTGTGTGAAAACTTGAAGATGTGTGCTGTGTGTTCTTGGTGTTCTTGGTGTTCTTGTGTGAAAATTTGAAGATGTGTGTAAAAAAAAGTAGTGTTTTTGGTGTGGTGTGTGAAAACTTGAAGATGTGTGTAAAAAAGAAGTGTGTGTTCTTGGTGAAATGAAAAAAACTAAAAAAAACTAAAATAAGACTAAAAACTCTCCCCAAATTTTTTATTTTCTCCCCCCTTTTTAAATTCTCAAGTGGGGGTATTTATAGTGACCAAAAGACTTATCTTCCAAGAAATGGTTAAAAGACCAAAATGCCCTTGACTACCAAAATTACAACTTTATCTTTAAAATCTAGTTTCTCTTACAAAAATGAAAAAAATCTAAGAAAAATGTAAATAACAAATTTATTAATAGAAATTCACCCCAAAAAAGGTTAGAAAAACTTAAAAATATGCTTAAAACTTAAAAACGAATTTGGGACCCAAAAATTGGTGAAGAATGAATTTGGAATGTAAAATGACGATTTTGCCCTTGGGCAATGAAAATTCACAAAAAAAGAGCTGTTGACTTCAAAAAATTACCAAAAATTAAAAATAAGTTTAAAACACCAGAAAATGCATTTATCACTCAAAATTTGACAAAAAATGAATTTAGACTATAAAATGACGATTTGGCCCTTGGGCAATGAAAGTTCATAGAAAAAATAGTAATCATCTCATGAAAAATCAAGAAAATTTAGAAACATGCTTAAGAATGAGAAAAATGAATTTGGAACTAAAAATGAGCTAAAAGGTATTCGCGAGGTGAAATTACCATTTTACCCTTGTGATGGTAAAAATATAAAGAATACTAATTAAATCCAAAAAAATCATAAGAAATTAACAAATTCACATAAAAGTAAAAATTTGAATTTAAAACCCCCAAGAGCTTATAGAAAAATATTTACAGATAAAATTACTATTTTGCCCCCTAAATTATTGAAAAATTAAAATTTGTCCCAAAAAGTGCAAACATGCCCTTCTTATGTTTGAAAATAAATGGTGTGTCAAATTTTGGTGTCTACAGTTTGCCCCTCTTTGTCAGGAATCTCGTAGAGATTTCAAGCAAAGACGTAGACAACACCAAATTTTGACTCACCCAAATATGAAAATAAATGTAAGTGCAGACTGAAGCGATCATCCAAATGAAAGACAAACAAGTAAATATGTAAAAAATGTGACCGAGCTCTCTAAGAGTTGCCTACGTATCCCAATGAAAGGAATCAGGTCAAACGTAGTTCAGATACAAGTGAACGGTGAATGTGAAACACAATTGCAAATGGTAACACAAAAGTTCAAACCTGTGATCGAAAGAAAGAAATGCAACATTTGAACTGCTAAGCAAAGATAACATAGATGGATAAAAGACTTCAAAAATTAAGTGCTTAAACTAAAAGTCAAAAAATGAGTTCAGGTTGCTAAACAAAATAAATACCGATAAGTTAAATGCAATGTCTGGCTGCCAGACTTGAAAATGTAAATAAACATATGCCGTTCAGGCTGCTGAATGGATGCATGACCTTGGGTTGCCAAGGTTGATGAATGCAAAGTTTGGGCTGCCAAACTTGGAAAAGTAAATAAATGATCTTGGGCTGCCAGGAATCATAAAATGCAAGGTCTGGGCTGCCAGACTTGGAAGCATAAATAAACAAATGTCGACCAAGCTGCTGGACTGATGCATGACCTTGGGCTGCCAAGGTGGATGAATACAAAGTTGGGTTGCCAACTTGGAAAAGTAAATAAACAGATGTCGACCAAGATGCTGGACGGATGCATGACCTTGGGCTGCCAAGGTTGATGAATGCAAAGTTTGGGCTGCCAAACTTGAAAAAGTAAATAAATGATCCTAGGCTGCCAGGTATATAAAATGCAATGCCAAGTCTGGGCTGCCAGACTTAGAAATGTAAATAAACGGATGTCAACCAGGCTGCTGGACGGATGCATGTGTAACACCCTAGAAATTCATGCAAAACCATTTATTTCGCATTATGTCCATTAGTAGAAAAAAAAGGAAGAAGAGAGGGCCGAAAATTAATTGAAAATAGATAAGGAAATGATTTCTATTTTTAGGTAGCATGTTGTACCATTTCCTTTAGAAGTTGTACCTTATAAGTCTTGCAAGATTAATAGGAGGATAATTGATAAAAATCCCTTCTAATTAAGCCTAGCCAAGTGGAGTCTAAAGTTGCAAGAAAGTCAAGATCTATACTTGGTTTTGTCTTGCTTTGATTGGTCAAAGTTTTTCCCATTTTTTTCTCCATTTCTTTTCTTCTTTACTTAGCCATTTTTCTTTCTTTTCTCTTCACTCATGGCCGGTTCTTCTTCTCTCTTTTTCCTCTCATTTGCTTTCATTTTCTTAGAGCTTTTCTCTTCTATTTGATCACTTTTCATCCATTGAAAGTGAGTTAATTTTCCTCCTAAGCAAAGATCTTACCTTGTTAAAGGTATTCACCATAAACTTTTCTTATTATTTCAAGTATAAGTTGTAATTTTTGTAGCTTTTAACCCATGTCTTTATTGTTAAGCATGATTGATTTGAGCCATGAAAATGAAGTTTTATTCCATGAATATGAGGTTTATGGGCTTATATGACTTGTAGATAGTGATTGAATCTTGAAATGACATGATTTAAGTATGATTTGGTTGAAGAACCTTGGAGAGGTTCATGTGTTTTTATGACAAATTTGGGTGAAATTGAATTGATTTTGATATGGAAATAGTAGAACTACTTGAGATTGGGTTGTTTGGCTATTTTCCTTGCAGGTTAAAAATTTTGGGTTAGTCCGATTATAGGGGAAGTGCTACCGAAATTTCGGTAAAACCTAAGAAGAAAAGTGAATAAGTTATGATTTAAAGTTATATAAGCTGTAATTTAGTGATTTGAGCGTGCAGAAATTTCCGTAGACGAGCCATTAGTGAATTGAACCTTTTCGAGCAAAACCCTAAAAGTTAGAAAACCCTAATTTTGAAAACTCTAAACCTTAGGATAAAACCCTAAACTCCAAAACCCTAGAAATTAAACCCCAGAAAGACTTGGGGTATTTTTTGAATTTTCTTATGAAATTGCTTAGATTTTAGTCAGGTTTTTTTACGACTATTTTCTCTTGAATTTCAGGATCCGGAAGTGAGACCCGACCATATTACGAAATTTTTCTTAGGCACTTCAGGTGAGTGTTTTATGTGTGCATGATGCATGAAATGCCATGTTATACTTGACATTATTATTTAATGAAATGTGTTACTTGACGAAAGATGTGTACTTTATCGCATCTATTCCGCAATGTGTTACATGCTTTCACTATTAAATGTGTTATTTGTGTTTGAGACTTCCGTGACTAACTTCACTGTTACTTCACGGTTAGTCAACCCGGTCGTAATTGGGAGGTCATAAGGTGTTGGGTGTTTTAGGGCGTGTTGTTCTTTCCCAATTGAGTTGAATTCCTCAAAGAGGCCAACTCTGGATTGAACTTTCTTGCTTGTTGGCCCTTCCAAGGTTGAGATTACTCCCTGGTTGTGGTAGCCTGTACGGAGGTTACAAGGTGAATGGTGGTTAGGGTACTTGCTTGTTTATACTGGTATGATCCTTGGCGAAAACCTGAGCTATTATCTCGGTCTGAACGTCTTGGGTACATGTTCAGTGCTTGCTACTTCTGCAGTTGAGCTTGCTCCCGTAGTCGAGCCCCGTATCTGCCATTGACTACTTGTTAATTAAATTGTTCATACATTGTTTATTTAACTCGTTAAATATTTTTATTGAATAAAATCATGAGTTTCTGGTATGGTTGCATGACTTGAGCATTCACTGGACAATTATAGCTCATCCTGTTTATTTGTTTTCTTTAACTAGGTTTCCAAAAATACTAAAGTTGAAAAAGCTGATTTTGGACATTGTACATATTCTGTTTCATGTATTTTGATAGCCACTTGTTTAGGCTATTCTTGTAAATACTATGTGAATTTTAGTGTGTAAAATATATTATTGATATTTGTACTTTCAAGTAAATTATATAAATGTGTTTTATTTTGTATTAAGTATGTTTGGACGTATTGCGCGAGTGCGTGTTTGAGTCCTGGCGAGAGCTAGGTAGGCAGTCCGCTAAGCCCTTTGGTGCGCCTCTGGGTAAGGTGGGGCTGTCACAGCATGACCTTGGGCTGCCAAGGTTGATGAATGCAAAGTTGGGCTGCCAACTTGGAAAAGTGAAGAAACGATCTTGGGCTGCTAGGAATCATAAAATGCAATGCAAAGTCTGGGCTGCTAGACTTGGAAATGTAAATAAATAATGTCGACCAGGCTACTGGACGAATGCATGACCTTGGGCTGCCAAGGTTGATGAATGCAAAGTTGGGCTGCTAATTTGGAAAAGCAAATAAACAGATGCCGACCAGGCTGCTGGACGGATGCAAGACCTTGGGCTGCCAAGGTTGATGAATACAAAGTTGGGCTGCCAAGGTTGATGAATACAAAGTTGAGCTGCCAACTTGGAAAAGTAAATAAATAGATGTCGACCAAGCTGTTGGACGGATGCATGACCTTGGGTTGCTAAGGTTGATGAATGCAAAGTTTGGGCTGCCAAACTTTGAAAAAGTAAATAAATGATCCTGGGCTGCCAGGAATCATAAAATGCAAGGTTTGGACAGCCAGACTTGGAAACATAAATAAAAGATGCTGATCAGGCTGTTGGACGGATGCATGACCTTGGGTTGCCAAGGTTGATGAATGCAAAGTTGGGCTGCCAACTTAGAAAAGTAAATAAATGATCCTAGGCTGCCAGGAATCATAAAATGTAAGGTCTGGGCTGCCAGACTTGTAAACATAAATAAACAAATGTCGATCAGGCTGCTGGACGGATGCATGACCTTGGGCTGCCAAGGTTAATGAATGCAAAGTTTGGGTTGTCAGAGTTGGAAATGTAAATAAATGATCCTGGGCTGTCAGGAATCATAAAATGCAAGGTCTGGGCTTCCAGACTTATAAACATAAACAAACAAATGCCGACCAGACTGCTGGACGGATGCATGACCTTGGGCTGCCAAGGTTAATGAATGCAAAGTCTGGGTTGTCAGACTTGGAAATGTAAATAAACATATGCCGTTCAGGCTGCTGAACGGATGCATGACCTTGGGCTGCTAAGGTTGATGAATGCAAAGTTTGGGCTGCCAAACTTGAAAATATAAATGACAAATGCATGACCTTGGGCTGTCAAGGATCATGGGATGCAAAGTCTGGGCTGTCAGACTTGAAAATGTAAATAACAAATGCATGACCCTGGGCTGTCAGGAATCATGGAATGCAAAGTCTAGGCTGTCAGACTTGAAAATGTAAATAACAAATGCATGACCCTGGGCTGTCAGGAATCATGGAATGCAAAGTCTGGGCTGTTAGACTTGAAAATGTAAATGACAAATGCATGACCCTGGGCTGTCAAGGATTATGGAATGCAAAGTTTGGGCTATCAGACTTGAGAAAGTAAATGACAAAAAGCGAGTCCAAACTACTGGACGAAATAAATGCGAGAAAGATTTTAAACAAGGAAGAAATAATTATTTAGCATAGGATGCAATCTAACTCAAAAATTTTTCCTTTTTCCTCTTTTTCCACCTTTTTCCCCTTTTTCCTTTTTTTCTTCTCTTTTTTTTCTTTTTTTTCCTCTTTTTTTTTTGAAGAAATATGAAAGTAAATAAACTAACATGACGAATAACGCATGATGACATAAGAAGAATAAGAATGGTAAAATGAGACATATGAGTATGCAATTAGAACGACATGATATCTAATGTTGCAAACATTGCTATTGAAAATTGAAAAAATGGGTACCCAATACTGAAAATTGAGCCTATCGTAAACTAAAGATGAAAATTGATACCCAATGCAAGGATTAAGCCTACCGAGAACTGAAAATAAAGACGGTACCCAATGCAAGGATTGAGCCTACCGAGAGTTGAAAATAAAGACGGTACCCAATGCTGACGATTGCGCCTACCGTGAACTGAAATAAAAATTGGTACCCAATGCAAAGATTGAGCCTACCGAGAGCTGAAAATAAAGACAGTACCCAATGCTGACGATTGAGCCTACCGCAAACTGAAAATGAAAATCAGTATCCAATGCAAAGATTGAGCCTACCGAGAACTGAAAATAAAGACGGTACCCAATGCTGACGATTGAGCCTACCGCAAATTAAAAATGAAAATTGAAAACGTGCGAACACAGTATGCGAACGACTAAACACATTAAAACACCGTGCAGTATGCTGGACAAATGCAAGACAATTACTAAATCAATGCAAATTTAGAAAAGTAAAACATGTTAATGGGGGTTCAGGCTGCTGAATGAATGTATGATATATAAAAAAATAAAAAATATAAAATAAAAAGTAAAAATGCAAGATTTAAACAGTCATATTAAAATACACAGAAATTAAAACCCAACAGACGAGTTGAGACTTAAACATAAATGTAAACCCAACGGACGAGTTGGGACTTAAACCAGAAAAGTAAACCCAACAGACGAGTTGGGGCCCAGTGGACGAGATGAGGCTTAAACAGAAATGTAAAATATCCGTAATGTTGGACAAAATCAAAACAACACGCAACATGCTAAACAAATAATAAACAAGTGTCGGTACGAAAAAGTAAGACAAGATGATGTAGCGCAGGCTACTAGACAAAATGCATGAATGTATGATCCTAAACTGGTGGACAAAATGTATCAGACTAAAATGAACAAAAATGAGATCTAGACTGTCGGAAAAATGCATAAAGAAATTTGAGACATAGGAAAACTTAAAACAATTATCAAATATTGTATCCAAATCATCCCAAAGATCAAAATTTTCAAAAAATTTTGCCCCAGTGTATGGCAGCAAACTAACCCGAAACCACTTTTCTTGATTTTTGGTATCAAAATCCTATTAAATTCAACCTTTGCAAAAAATTTGCCCCAGTATAAATCAATGTCAAAATCAATCTTAAAATCAAATTTTTCTAAAAAAAATTTGCCCCATTGTTAATTTTTGAAATCAATCTTTGAAATGAATCATGCCCTTGATCAAATTATCTTAAAAAAACTGTTTTAGTTTTTATTCTTGACGAAGACCTCAATTGATGACGATGTGATCGCACCTGAAAAATAGAAAACAATTACAATTGTAAAAGTGATGCCACCACATGAGGGTCTCTGGCACATATAAACATGAGTGTTGCCATTCTGAGTCTCTGACCAATCTCTTGCTGTACTCTCTGCAAGTTTCCTGATTCAGTGAATTCTGATTCACGACTCAAATCCAAATCTCTCAAAACAGTCTTTCAATTCATGCTTGCCTCTAACTTCTGATAAACTTAGGATTGCCTTTGCTTTTATTCAAATTTGAACAAAGTAAATGTCAAAATTTTCAAAACATGAATTGGTTAGAAAAATGCTTCACATGCAATAATGTAAAAGAAATTATGTACAGTAAACAACACACAAAGACTAAATGAAATACTATTAAATGAAACATTTTTTTTAAAAAGTCAATGTTGGAATAAAGGCTTAAAAGATGCTTTTTAATCTTTGGATGTCATTCCCATTTGAATTCTGACATTGCCACAACTGATCAATGCAGATGAAAAATCTCAATCAACTGTTGTCATCAACTCCCCAATGATGTCGGAATATTGATTTTCTCATCCGTGAGCCTTCAACTTGTCACATTTTCCTAACCATAGGATTCTTCCGGATTACTGACTTCAGGAGAAGAAATGGAACGAATGATAGTGTCCAAAATTTGAGATGATCTCTCCTTTTTCCATTAAAACAGACCAGTGCTCAAAGAATATTTGGCATCAGTAAGGTAATCTTCCCTTGTTGATTTGGGATAGATATATTAACATCATCTGCCAATGTACTAGAATGCATCATTTTGATGCTTGTCAATCCCCCACACACTTGAATCATTATTTGTTCTCAATCATTCAAAAAATGCGAGCTCAACTAGTGATTCGAGTATTGAAATCACACATGTGAAATGTATTTTCTCAAGACCAAGTAAATGACCATTATGTAATTTACCATATTGTCTTTAATACTCATAATATCAAGTAAAGGAGAAGGAATTATATCACAATTAAGCAAGTTCAACTTAATTTCTTTGCCTCACTAAATTTCACAAGTAAACAAATCATACGATCAATCAGAGAACATCACATGTCTATGATCAATTTCATCATTTTTTTTTACTTGAGGGATATTTGTAATATCAAACTAATCGACTCGAGCTACGAGAATGTCTTTTGATGTGAAAACCGACATTGGTTATGAAGGTTCCCGGTTACTCAACATCTCAATCTTTAAACAAGTAGCAAAAACTGTATTTGAGAAGTACAATTGCCTTTTTACGCAAGAATCGGCATTTGTTAAATGAAGACCCCTGATTACTCAACAATTTACTCACCCAAATTTACGATGCATTACTCATAATTCAAGTACCGTTTGACGCGAAAGTCTACATTTTTGGATGAAGACTCCCGGTTACTAAGCACGAGAACCATTGGAGTAGAAAAAAGTTATGTCATACTTTTCTTACTTTTCCTTTTTTTTTCTTCTTTTCTCTCTTTTTTTTCTTTTTTCTTCTTCATCTTTTTTTTTTTTGCAGTATAAAAATCCCTCATAATAGATTTCACATCGCATATTACATGAATGCACTAATTGACCATAATCAATATTTAACGTGTGAAATCGAGTAAAGAAAAGAAACTTTCATCAAACATGCAAAATTTTGGATATAATTTCAACCACTTTACATGATATATTTTCTATAAGAACAAAACTCCAAACCACATAATAATCATTTCTTAGTACTTGGAGAAAGCATTTGCCAAATTACATAAAGTAATTTCAACAAGTAGGGGAATTAGACAAAAATCACGATTGTGAGTAATAATTTACAAGCACGTGACATCACCTTATTTTAATCTTATAACAACTTAAACAACACATTCTAAAAGTGAATAAGAAAGTGTGGGCATGAAACAATAAAACTCCCCTTGTGAATTGGTTGAAGTGGCATCCCCTGCACGTTTATTCCTTTCGTTGTGCTTGAATTCTCCCAACATACATCCAAATTGGCTTGACATTTTGCAGATCTTCGGAGCAAAAGTGCATTTTGACTTAACTCCCTGACTGATGTCTTGCTATTAATGTTCGTGCTTTCTACCTCTTCCAAGATTAGTTTGGATTTTCCTTTCGTACCATTTAGAATCTTTAACACGAAGTCCAAATTCCTTTTTCGGTACCAGCTCTAACTCCTCATTAACAGCTTGTGTTATTTTGGAATCCAGCGAGATATCGAAGTGGCAATCATTTGTTTCAAGCAAGGTGACATCCAAAAACCATAAGCATTTATTTTCATCATAAAAAATATACATTTTTTTTTGCATTTTTTTTGTATTAACTCATCAAAAGAGAAAACTTTACAATTACACAAATCCTAACATTAGGCTTTGAAAAAACGTGATTTATTTTGAGGCATCATCAAAGAATTATTTTCTCACTATAACAAAAATATTTGAAGAAAATTATTTTCAAAAGCTAAATGCAAGATATGAAGGGAAAATCAAATGTCATAAAGCAAATTTGAGAAAGCAACTTATTTAACACTTCATTGAGAAAAATTTTGAACACAAGGCAATCTTAAATTTATAGAAGGAGTGCAGTTATTAGCATCCAAATTATTTATTCTGATTACATCTATCATGAACAATTGTCCAGCTATGAAATACAATTTCATTTATCCCACTAGTCTATCCTAAGTCAAACTCACCTTATCTAGCCTTTAGGCACTATCAATTCTAAAACTGGCTTCGACAATGATTCCTTCGAATTACTTCAAAAGAAGCACTCATGCTTTTTGATGTCCTTATGGGTCTCAAGCATGCTGATAGGTTATTTACAATTGGACCATAATTTAAAAAATACTCGAACGTAAGACCAAAATATTATCAGATGTCTTTCTTATTTTACCGCCTCCGTTAGAGGACCTGTAAAAATGAAAAAAATCAAAATTAGTATAAATAAAAACAAAAATGGATGCATGTCCTAAGGGGAGCCCTTATTATGCCAAGGGTAGGTCCTAGCATGAAATGCAATCCTTTAGGGTGAGACCCCCCTTTTCTAATCGTAGATAAGCTAGATCCGCCTGGAAGAGATGCCTCCATTCTGCTCGTATTATCTTACCTAGGGTCTCACCCGCCAGGATTTATCAAAAATATAAACGTGCATGTCTTTTAAGGTTAAGTACCCAAGACAAAAGCGCGGCTTTTTCTATCATGGGATTCCAGAAATGGCATTCCCTCTAGGGTTTATGCATGATGCCAGTTTATTGAAGCAAGTTAAAATATGTGAAAAATGCCAAATTTGAAAAATTTCTAAAAGATTTTTTTTAATGATGCAAAATTTCTTCGAGAAAGACAGACAATAAAATATACAAAAGAAATTATTGACTTCGAAAAATATTTGATAAAAAAATCGAACCTCCAAAAGGTTACGAGACACAATATTGAAAGAGATAAAAAATCATGACTTCATATAGGAACATATAAGTTAAAACGTCAATTTATTAAAGTAGAATGAAATATGTGTTAGAATCACCTTTTGTGTAATGTGGGATGCGAGGGTGGGGGATACGGCAAAAATGACGCATAATTTCTTTTTTAAAAAAAGGATAAATGCAAACTATGCTAAAGTTTGACCACTTGGGTGCATTTATTGATACTGAGAAAATTTGGTTTGAGTAAAACTGACAAGTACAGCAAGAATGAGTAATCATTGAAAAGGATTTAAAAACTACAATTTTTATTCAAGAATATACAAGATGAAAAATCGAATTTTAAGGATTTTTAAGAAATTGACAATGATTGATTCCTTGGATTTTGTAACAAAATGCAATTTGAAAAAAATTATGAAATTCCATCTCCATCTTTCCCGAAGAAATTAATTATCAAAACGAAATTTAAACGTGCCAAAAGAGTGTTGGCTTCCTACGAGAGCACCATGCCAGGGCACTTTATTATATGGCTGTGAATGCAATCAAAATAGGAAAGAAATTGTGTTAGTTTATTCAACAAATAACACAACACATCGGCAAAAACAAATAATACACATAGATAACAGTAAATGGCATAACAAGAAAGATAAAGGAGGTTGGTTCCCTCCTCTCGTGCCTAGGTGTGCTTGATAGGGTAAGGCTGACTCTACCCTAAGGTTATTCTACATGGATGCATGAGGTTGGGCTCACTAATGCATCTAGACTCAATTAGGCTTGTCGGTTCCCAAGCCTTCAGACCTAAGGGTAAGGGATCATCAATCCTAAAGCCCTTGGTCGGTGGCTCGAGTGATCCCCTGGACACTGCTACGCGCACGTCGGGCCACGGCCACATGTCCAAGCGAATCAATTTTTAAAGCCCAAATCTCTAGACTTGTGGACTCAAGCCAAGAGTTTGGATGATCTCCTTAGACAATGTTCCGTGCACGTCGTGCCACGGTCACATGCCCAAGTGGATCAAGCCTGCGATACGGCTTACGGCTCCCGAACCTTCAGACTTAGGGACCCAAAAGTAACAAATCCGTCAATTCCAAGGGTCCCGATCGGTGGTTCGAGTGATCCTCTAGACACCGCTACATGCATGAATGCAATGGCCGCATGTCTAGGCAGATCAATCCTAGTCCTAAAGGGATGGGTGGGTGGCAACCACCAAAAAGAGAAAAAGGATAAAAAACATTGAATGCACGTGTGAAGTGCTCCTTATGAGAGGAGGGAATGATAAAGCATGGGCTCTAAGGGTGACTAACCCCCTCCCAAATGCAACCGTGGTCGAATAAAGTAAAAGTAAATAAATCATACATACATCACATAAATAGCCGAGAGACGGGAAGTGTGTGAGATGCAAAAAGAAAAACCTAAAAACCTAGGAAAGAAAAATGCAATCCTAACATCCAAACGCGATGGAATATAAGGGTTAAATAAGAAAAAGGTGATTAAGCCTCTAGTGCTCGGACTCACTAGTGATCCCCAGTGGAGTCGCCAAAATCCTGTCGCGCCCTAAAAATCATGAGTAAAAGGGTGCTAGTGGGGTCGTTGACTGTCGCGTCCCGAGAAGATGGTCTAGTCTGATGACCCTTTTGAAAAGCAAGTTTTTTGAAAAAAAATCGTGCGCGTGTGTGAAAAATCGGGTTTCTATTAAAAAAAAGTATTTTAAGAAAGGATAGTATTTTAAAAGAAAACAAGGCCCAGACTAAAAGTGCGATAGATTTGGCCAACTAATTTTTGAAAAAGGGTTTTATTTTAAAAAATGGAGTTTCCACTTGGTACTAAGTTAAGGTGTACCAAGTCACCCGAAAAATCGTTTAACAAAACAAAAAACAAAAATTTAAAAAAAAATCATTTAAAACCCTTTTTTGGCTCCGTTCTATGAAAAATAAGAGAAAAAGGTTCGGGAGTCACATTTGAAGAAAGGAAAGGCAAAGGCTTGCGCCTAAGGCACCCTTTCAACCTAGCCGAGGCTAGTTGCGAGGTTTAATCAAAATTTCCTAAATTAACCCTAAGTTCTATCGCGTTTTGGATGTATCTAAATGAATGCAAATCCTAAGTCTAAATGTGAATATCGGGAGGGTCGAAATGTTCCGTCGAGGCTTGGTCTGAATTATCGCATTAATTGCAAAACCCGAATCGAGTCCTCGAGGAAGTCATGAGTGTGAATGCAAAATGAAATGCAAAAAGGAAAAGAAAATAATAATATATAGTAAGTGATCGAAGAAAGTGGGAATGCAACATAATGGGTACGGGAGACTAATAACTTGTGATTGAATGTTTCTACTCACCGAGAGCGGAACGGCATGTACGCCACCACTTCCCAGGTGAGTAGATAACTATTTCTAGTTGAATCACACAAATGTCCTAATTTCTAAGTGAAGTGCAACCTAGATGTCATGCATTTTGAAAACGTGTCAAAAATAATAATAATTATAATGGTAATAAATAGTAATAATAAAATCATGCCAAATGGAAAGAAAAACTAAAAGTGTGTAAAATGAGAAATGCACATGAATGCATCTAATCACTAAAATGTCCTAAGGGTCTAGCGTTGGGCTAGCCCGTTCTAAGAAAAATCCCAGTAGCATTAGACTAGCAGGAAAGGATGAAGCCACAACTAGCGTTGGACTAGTGTGGTGACGGAATACCATAAATCATGAATTAAATATTAAAGCATAAATTAAAAGTAAATAAAACATATAAAATCATATAAAATCAAGTAGGAGCACATAACACATAAGCATGATATCTAGATACAAAATCCTAATGAAAGCGGTAAAACAAATAAGCACGTAAGCGCGCAAAAGCAAATAAACCCTAACTATTACACCGGGGGCTTAATTTACAATTTTAGGAGGGGAAAATTAAAAATGCCCTATCTATTACACTTTCTAGCTAGATACATGATTTTTGCTAAAAATGTGAGAAACATTATCTAACTATTACATGGACTAACTAAATACACAAATATTATATTTTTCTAGAATAATAAAAATTCAAAATTAAATTAAATACGTAAATACGCAACAAGTATACAAAATAAGAAATAAACAAATAATAATGCATAAAATCACGTTGCAGCATATTGGAGCACATAAAGAGGCAGTTAAAAGGTAACGAAAATACCTTTTTGAAGACCTGGTACCAAAGCTTAAAGAAAATGAACATACACGTCAATGTATCACAGTTCAAATGTGTAAAGCACAAAGTAGGTAAATATTAACAAATTGGGGTAAAATGTAAGTCGAATGAGGTTTGAATAGGCATTTAAACAAATAAAGAGGACAAATTGCAAATTTGAGCAATCATAGGGGCACACATGTAAAGTACAACTAACTAGGAGGGGGCAAAATATAATGACAGCCAGCGAGAGAGGTGAAATTGTAAAAGTATGGCAAATATGGGGGGCCGAAACATGATTTATAGGATAGGATTGACAAGAACTTAAAAATTCAGGGGTTGATTTATAAATACTAGGGATTTAATTGCAAGAAAAATAAAAGTATTAGGGCACATTAACAATATTCAAAACACATGCAGACTTGGGCATAAATAACCTTATTGCAGTAAGAATAGCCAAATAATAATAATAATAGTTATCATAATAATAATTATATTAATACATAGAATAAAAAATAAAACAATCTTAAATTGGATTAAACTAAGCCAAATAATTAAACTGCTTGATTAGATGAAATTTATTTAGATTAGAAACTAATCACACAAAAACAATTAAATAAATAACAAAGAAATGAACTAAATTAACACAAGAATGAAATGAAAATAGCAAAAATGCCCCTTTTTCCAATTTTATCTTCATTTCTTCCCCCATTTTCTTTCTCTCTTCTTCTCTCCTTTTCTTCTTCTCTGACGCGTATTTTTCCCCAGCTTTCCCCAACTCAATCTCTCTGGTCCTATATTCTTTCTCTCTTCTTCTCTCTCAGTCTCACCGTATCTTCTCTTTCCTATTTTCTTTTCTCTTGCAGACTCCATCTCTCTTTCTCTCTTCTCTTTCTCCTCCTGCTTCTCCGATTTCTCTCCCTCTAATTCTCTCCTAACTCTTTCTGATTCTCTCTTTTAGCTCCTTCGTTGCCTCTCACTCTCTGGTCTCTCTCTTGTTTCACTTTCTCGCCTCCGTCTCTCTCTCTCTCTCGATGATTCTCTTCTTCCTCCACCACCTCTCTCACTCTCTTTTCTTTCTTGTTTCTGTTTCATTCCCCCTTCCAGTTCTCCTTCTTTCACTCATCTCTGAACGCCCCCTATCTTTTCTCTTTATTTTTTTCTTCAGTCGATTTCCCAAATTTAAGCCTTAAATCCAGAATTGCTTCACATACATTTGCCAAATCTCTCTAATTTTGATCTAGCGACATTCAAATGCAATTTCAGTTCTTATAGGACATACATCATGATTAAAATAAGGTAGGAAACTTTCACCTGATTTGGGTGGAGAGGACTGGTGGTAAAGTGCTGTTGCAGTAGGGGATGGCTCTAGGAACAACGAGGTGGTTTGGCCTCGGACAGGGCCAACGACAGCCAAGGGAAGTGGCAGAGGGGCAGTCCGGTGATGACTTTCTGCAGTGGTTGCCCAGCTGGTGAAACGGTGGCTTGCAGTTTAGGGCAGCTGCTGTGTGGTTGTTTGTGGGCCGTTTATTGGTGGCAATTGGGTTGAGGGGTGATGACTAACTGATGGTGATGGAGGCAGTAATGGGTTCTGTGAATTGAGTGGTGACGATGTGATGGTGAAGGCGAGATTGGACGGTGGTTGTGTGATAAGGGCACAGGAGAGGTTTATTGTGATGACAGGGGAAGAGACAAAATGGTGGTTTAGGTGATTCTGTATTTCTAGGGCAATGGAAGCTCCAGAAGAGGCATGTTTGGGGTCTGTTTGATGAGGCTTCAGGTGGTAGTTGGAACCGTTTTTGCAGGTTGATGGTGTGTGGTGGTTGGTATTGCAAGTAGCTTTTTTGGTTCTGATATGATTGGAGAGGAAATTGAGGCTTGATTCCTATGCAATTGCAAGGGTTAGCGATGATCTTTGGTGTTGAATTGGGGGCTGGTGGAGATTGGAGGAATTGGCTGATGAAGGAATTAGGGGTTGTAACTGCTGGATTCATTTACTTTGCAGGCTTATGACTGTCTATTTGTTTGGTGATGTTGAAGCTAACTGGTGAAATAGGCTGTTTTGCTTAGTCGTTTATGGTGAAGATCCAGGAGAGGTTGCTGGTTGAAGGTAATTGGTTGCTGGTGTCTACACAATTCTTATCCTTTTCTATTTCCTTTTCATTTGTTGCCATGAATTCTTGTATTAAAGTTGAACTTCTAGTTGTTTCATTACCTATGTTGAACTAATAGCTTCATCTAGACCATAGATGAAGCTAATGAATCAACAAATATGATTTAACTTACTCGCAGTTGCTAAGCTTGCATTAGTTTGTTTACTTGTTCAAGTTTTAACACTTGTTTTTGCTTAGCCAACTTAAACAAGTCATTTAGTTGTTACTTAATATTGAGAAATGCATGTAATAATTGAAAATAAACAAGTAATGCTTAAATAGTTCATATGAGAATAATGGATGCTTAAGTGAATCAATACAATTTTTGTTTTTCATAAGGTTTCATCATGAGAATAGTTGGAATCTTGTCATTTCATAGAGAGATCTAGTTGTGACACTTATAGAATTGGATTCTAAACAAGGCAAAGTAAAACTTGGCAAGTCATTTATGTTTGATTTATTAGTGGATTTTATATTCTAGACTTCTTTGCTTGGATTCTACAAAAATTCTCAATCTTGTACCTATTCTATTGAAGGAACCCCTTATCCACCTTGTTTGAATTGTGTTTAGATAATAAAAAATTAGTGAAAAAGCTTTAGTAGTTGCACATATATGATTCCTCGTGGGATTTGACACCTAATACCCCAAGTACTACAATAGACTCGTGCACTTGCAGATTTTTTTTTTGTTTTTTTTTTGTTTTTACCTGGCTAACCCCGTACCCGGCGGAGGTCGCCACTCCTCAAATTTATTAATAAAGGAAAATTATTACAAGGAGGGGGACTTAAAACCTTACCTCCAATTACAAGAAGATAATAGAGCAAGAAAACTTAGAAGATGATCTAGGAGTACTACTCCTTTTACAAATAATAAGTTCAGGATTTCTTAAATCTAAAATAAGGAAAGCCTAGTTGGTCCATACTTGATTTGGGAGATTGGATTTTTATTACTTGATTTGTGTGTAATTGTTCATATTTGCTATACCTAATCTATACCATGTCATGATTTAGCAAATTTTCTTTTAAAAAATTATTGCAAATTGACAGATCAAAGGCAAGCCTTCTTTCTTTTTCATAAAATGTTCTATCCTCCTAGGTTTCCCTTTTGAACTTTTGGAATATGTGATTTTCATTTGACAACCCACTTGAAGGTCGCACCCTACATCGGGGCAATTTTGTGATGATTTTATCCCACACTGGGCAAATTTTGATTTTGGTTTGTTTTTCTAAAAGAAAAAGAAAATGAAAAAGAGAAAAAGGATGATAGAAAATAAAGCTCAAAAGAAAATAATAAAAGTGGGACAATTTAAAAAAAAAAAAGAAGAAGAGAAAAAGAAGCCCAAAAATTGTTAGCAAAACTGGCATGGAAATTTCGTAAAAGAGACACAATGAAATTGTCAAAGTTGGGATAAACTCTTTGCAAAAGTGACCTCGAATTATTGAAACCCTTTATCAATTTTGCTTTCCAAACCTTAACATTTCCAGCACATTACCTGACCCCATTTCAAAAGCCAAAAATGTTACCGACTTCTGTCTGTATTTTGTGATGATTTTTCAATAAAAATTTGCAAATGAAATAGGCATATGATGTTAATATATCTATCCTAAATCATCAAGGGGAGATTGGCCTACTAATACCAAATGTTTTTCAAGTACTACTCTGTTTTAATGAAAAAGGAAAATACTATATCAAGTTTGGACACTGCCGTTCATTTCATTTTTTTCTCTAAAATCAATAATTTGGAAAGGCACTCTGGTCGGCCAAATAAACAGTTGAAGACTCACAAGTGTAAAAATCAAATATGCTGGCATTGGATTCCTTTTGAAGATGGCGACTATAATTACTTTAGATTTATTGTCTTGCATTGATCATTTGTGGCAATTTTGAAGTTCAAATGGAATGACATGCCATGATCAAAAGGCGGCTTTTAAGCCATCAACTCAAAATTGCGTGTGTTGTGTTGTTTGTACAAAAATTCTTTTGAATTAGTGCACAAAAGATGTTCTTGTACAAAATTGAATAATGGAGGTTAATTGCATTGAATTCAAAGGCAATCCTAAATTTATCAAAAGTTCGAATTGTACATGAATTGTAAGACTATTTGGGAGATTTGATCTAAATCATGAATCAGATTCCATTGAATTCGGGAACCTTCTAGAAAGCAAGGCAAGAGACTTTATTAGATATTCAGGATGATGGTTCTCATGTTTATATGTGTTGGTAGAGTCCAGGGACCGCCAAGTGGTGGCATCATTTTTGCAATTGCCATTGTCTTCTTTCTTTTGTAGGTGGGATCACACCATCATCATTTGGGGCCTTCGTCAAAAATGAAAATTGGGGTAAATTTTTTTGAAGGAAATTTAATTTCCAAATTAATTTTGATGTTTATGATTGAGGCAAAATTTGAAAAAAAAAACCGATTTATCTAGGGGCAAATTTTAAAGGATGGATTTTAAATTGATTTATACTGGGGCAAATTATTTAGAAGGATGGAGTTCAAATAGATTTTTATGCTTTATACAGTGCCAAATCTTCAAAGGAGTGATTTCAATCCCATACATTGGGGAAATTTTTTTATTTTTATTATTTTTTCTTTTTTCTTTCTCTTTTTCTTTTCTGAGTCAATTTGGATGCCATGCTTGACAATTGCTTTTAAGTTTCATGTGCCTTAAATTTTTCTATGCTTTTTTGTCCAGTAGCTTGGACCACTTCATAATTGTTTTTTAGTCTTATAGCTTACACTCTATATTTTCATTCTTACATTCATGCATTCATTTGTCAATCCGCACCCCATTTGCATGTTTCACTTTTCCAAATCTGCATTCACCTAGTAGTTGTCAAGCGTTTGTCCAGCATACTGTATGTTGTTTTAATGTGTCTAGTAATTTGCATATTGTGTTTTCACATCACTAGTCTTTATTTTCAATTCTCAGTAGGTTCAATTATAGTATTGGGCACCGATTTTCATTTTTAATTTGCAGTAGACTCAATTCTCAATGCTAGGTACTGTCTTTATTTTCAATTCTCAGTACGCTCAATCCTAACATTGGGTACTGATTTTCATTTTTTAGTTTGCGGTAGGCTCAATACTTAGCATTGTGTACCGTCTTTATTTTCAGTCCTTGGTAGGCTCAATTCTAAAATTGGATACTGATTTTCATTTTTAGTTGGTGGTAGGCTCAATCTTAGCAATGGGTACCGTATTTATTTTCAATTCTCAGTAGATTCAATCTTAACAGTAGGTACCTATTTTTATTTTCAATTTGCAGTAGGCTCAGTCCTCAACATTGGGTACCGTCTTTTTTTTAGTTCTTGGTAGGCTCAATCTTAGCATTAGAAACCGATTTTCATTTTCAGTTTGCAGTAGGTTCAATCCTCAGCATTGGGTACCGTATTTATTTTCAATTCTTAGTAGGCTCAATTGTAGGATTAGGTACCAATTTTCATTTTCGGTTTGCGGTAGACTCAATTCTCAATATTGGGTACCGTCTCTATTTTCAGTTCTTGGTGGACTCAATCATAGCATTGGGTACCGATTTTCATTTTCAGTTTGCCATAGGCTCAATCCTCAACGTTAGGTACTGTCTTCATTTTCAGTTCTCGGTAGGCTCAATCATAACATTGGGTACCAATTTTAATTTTCAGTTTGCGGTAGGCTAAATCATTAGCATTGAGTACTGTCCTTTTTTTTAATTCTCAGTAGGCTCAACCATAACATTGGGTATCGATTTTCATTTTTAATTCCCCATAGGATCAATTAGTTACATTGGGTACTGGCTTTCATTTTCAAATTTCAGTAATTTTGTTTGTAGCATTAGATACCATTTTATTTTAATTGCATGTCCAATTACCTTATTTCAGCATTCCTATTCTTCTTATGTATTAGTCATCATATTAGTCCATGGTTCGTTTAAGTTTTACTTATATCTGTTTGTTTATATTTCCAGTTTGACATGCCAGACTTTGTATTTCATGTATCTTGACAGCCCAAGATCATGCATTTGTTCATTTACATTTCCAAGTCTGACAGCTCAAACTTTTCATTTCATGAATCTTGCCAACCTAAGATCATGTATCTGTCCAGTAGTCTAGTCAGCATCTGTTTACTTACATTTCAAGTTTGGCAGCCCAAACTTTGCATGTATCAATCTTGGCAGCACAAGATTATGTATCCATCTAGTAGTCTTATCAAAACTATTTATTTACATTTTTGAATCTGGCAGCCCAGACCTTGCATTGCATTTTCATCAATCCTGATAGCTTAAGATCATGCATCCATTTAGTAACCTAAATGGTATCAATTTACATTTTCAAGTCTGATAGCCCAGACCTTGTATTGCATTTTCATCTGAAGATCATATGGTCTAAATCGTCTTAGTTTTGATATTTAACAAAATCTATAATGAAGCAACTAATGTTTGAATAAGTATCCTTTATAGTTAAAAGAAAACAAGTTGAAAAAGTCAGAAAAATGGTCATCCGAACGATCATCCGGATGCATCAAGTGGACATTCAGATCAAGACGTTACATAGAATGAAAATGGACAGTAGCTATCTGGATGCACATCCGAACGAACATCTGGACGTCCGAATTGCTTAAATATTCCAAAACAAGAGAAGTCAGTAGCTATCCGAAGGCTTATTCGGATGAGCATCCAGACGTTCGGATTGCCTTAAAGGTTCAAAATTAGGACAGTAGGTAGCTATCCATGCCCATCCAGACGAGAGATGCAAACATCCAAACCTCAAGAAGCATATTTGAGAATGAAGTAGAAGAGATCCAGAACACCATCTGGATAAGGATTTGGACCCCTATTCGGACGTCCGGACCATTCCTTGCGAACATCTGGATTAGAAAAACTGTGTCTAATGGTTAGTTTTTTAATATGACTCCATTTTGGCCATTTTTTTCACTCCTTATAAAAGGAACATGGTGCAGAATTGTTAAAAACTTTATCTACTTGATTATTAAGCATTTTAGAGTGATTTTGTATGAAAAATGCTCCTCTTTGTAAAGCTTTGATTTTTCAAGTGAGACAATTAAAAATTGTTCTAGTGAAGTTTTTCCTTAGTTAGGTGAGAACCATTTAATTGTAACTTAGGAGGGTTAAAGAGAGCATTTTGTAAAACTTTTGGCTCAACTAGAGGTGTTTAGTGTGAGAAAAAGTGATCCCTCAAGGTTGTATAATTGGTATTGCTTCGCCAATTGAAAAGGCTCACTAGTGGATATAAACTCCAAGTGATCAACTTGAGAATGGACGTAGGCATCGAGTTTGGTGCCGAACCACTGTAAATTGGTTGTGTTCTCTATTATTACTCTTTAAATTTCTTAGTTTAATGCTTATTTTGAGTTGATTCTTTTATTGTGATTAGTTTACATATTTGTGGTGAAAAAGTGGTATACCTTGGATTAAAATTTTATTCAACCTAATTCACCCCTTCTCAGGTTGTCATGGGACTAACAATTAGTATCAGAGCTAGGATCTCTATCTCTTTAGAACTCAACTAACTAAGAGTTGATCATGGCAACTAACAATGCATTGCTTATGGATGGTCAATCTATCACTAGGTCACCTATATTCAATGGTGTGAAGTATGTGAGTTGAAAAGAAAGAATGGAAATCTTTCTTCAATTTGTAGATATTGAACTATGGTATATAGTGAATGAGGGTCTCTATGAAACCTATGTTGATGATTTGGCTAACGGTATTCGTAGACCAAAAACTGGCAAGAGCTTACACCTCAAGATTGAACAAATCTTACTCTCAATGCTAAGGTTATGAATGTTCTATATAACGCATTGAATGCTAATGAGTCAAATAGAGTTAAAGGGTGTAAGACCACAAAGGAGATATGGGATAAGTTGAAGGAGATACATGAAGGAAGCGATTGTGTAAGAAAGTAAAAGAAGGATCTTTTAGTGACTAAGTATGAATCCTTAAAAATGAAGTCGATGAGACAATTGATAAGATGTATTGTTGTTTTAATAATATCACATCTTGAGTACTAAATAAATAATACTCCATTGGTGAGAAAAATAAAAAAATCTTGAATGCTTTGCCAAAAGAGTGCGAGAGTAAAGTAATGGCAATAGAAGAGGCAAAGGATTGAAATACTATGTCTATTGAATCACTTATGAACTCTTTAATATCTTTTGAATTGAAGCTTAAATCCAAGGTGTTAGATGAAGAGGAAACAAGAGCAAAAAAGAGCATTGCCCTCAAAGTTGCCCAACAAGATGAAGATGATCTATACTCTATTGATGATGAAAATGAGGATATGGATGACAATGATCTTGCTCTCATCACAAAAGGAATCAAAAAATACTTCCTTCCTCAACAAAAGAAGAAATAGAAGAGGTGGTCCAAGCAATTTCAACAACAACAAAGGAAAGGGAAAACAAGAGGAAAACAAAAAGCAACATGATAAATTTTTTGAATGTGGACAACTGGGACATTATATAAATGAATGTCCAATGAAGAAGAAGAAAGAAGCAAAAAGTGGTAGAAGAAAGCCTATCAACACCTCCCAAATTCCTATCAACAACTTCCAAATTACTTGGGAGGATTGCAATTTCGAAGGTGAAGTGGATGAAGAAATAAAAATAGCACAAATGGCATTTATGGCCCTAGGTGATGATGAGGTAACCTATAACTATTCTTCTAGTAATGAATGTGATAATGATGTGGAAAAATTTGTCATGAAATTGCATGCTAGTTTAAAGGATTCTTATGCCAAAAATAAGGATTTGAAAATAAAAATTAGTGTTTTGTTGAATGAAAACTCTAAGTTATTTCAAGAAAATCATATTTTGAGAAAAGAGAATAGGGGTTTAGAAAAAATGAGCTTGCTTTTGAGTCAAAATACAATGAGGAAAAAGAAGTTTAATGGAAAAGTTATATTTTATAAAAATTTGAAAAAAGAGCAAGATTTGTTGAAAGAAAGAATTGATGAGCTTTCAAAAGTTCTTCAAATAGAAAAGCAAAAGAATTGTGAAAACAAAATTTCCAAAATTAATTTTTCAAACAAAAAGTTTATTACCTTCAAAAGGGACGATTTTTACTTTGTGAAGTTTAAGGTCATTAAGAATGCTATTGTTACTTATCATTTTTGTTGCCAACATGGATATTTAGAAAAGGATTGTTATGTTAAGAGAAACATAAAGTTAGGAATATAAGCCATGTGGGTAACTAAAGAATGTACTAACACAAATGGACCCAAGAAGGTATAGGTATCAAAAGTTATTTCTTGACTTTGTGTGTAGGTATGCTTGAAGAATACCATCACGGATTCTAAGTGGTATATTGATAGTGGATGCTTTAGGTACATGACGGGAGATGCTTCATTATTCATGAATCTTAAAGTAAAAAGTAGTAGAAAAGTCACATTTGATAATGACAAGAAGGCCAAGTCTATTGGCATTGGAGATGTTGGTAAAGATGGTGATACTTTCATTCAAAATGTGCTTCTAGTTGATAACTTAAGCTATAACTTGCTTAGTGTTAGTCAATTATGTGATAGAAATTTATATGTGTTGTTTAAGAAACATGAGTGTTTAATTATTTATATGAATTTTAATGTTGTGCTCAAAGGTATTAGACATAATGATATCTACGTTGTGCATTAGAAAGGCTAGATCGTGATAAAGTAAAATGCCTTACCGTTACTAATGATGATCATTGGTTATGGCATAGAAGGCTTTGTCATTTTAATATGGATTTATTGAATGAACTTGCTAGGAAAGATCTTGTTAGAGGTTAGCCCAAAATCAAATTTGAAAAAAGACAAAATTTGTGATGCATGCCAATTTGGCAAACAAATAAAAGTTTCTTTTAAATCCAAAAATTGTGCTTCTATATCTAGACCTTTGGAATTATTGCATCTAAATTTATTTGATCCTACTCAAGTTGCTTGTTTAGGAGGAAAAAAGTATGCATTTGTAATTGTTGATGATTACTCTAGATTTACTTGGGTATTATTCTTAACTCATAAAGATGATGCATTTAAGAACTTTGTTTTCCTTATATGCTAAATTACAAAATTTGTTGAATATGCATATAGTTAAGATTATAAGTGACAATGGCACCGAATTTAGATATTGTGGTTTTTCCAAATTTTGTGATCAAAATGGCATATCTTATAAGTTTTCTACCACTAGAGTTCCTCAACAAAATGGTGTAGTAGAAAGAAAGAATAGGACACTTCAAGAGGTGGCTAGGACTATGAATAGTGAGTGTGATCTTCCAAAATATTTTTGGGTCAAGGCCTTCAACACCGCTTGTTATGCTATAAATCGTGTGCTTCTTAGTCCTATTTTGAACAAAACTTCTTATGAGCTTTTATATGGAAAGAAACCCATAGTTGGTTATTTTAAAGTTTTTGGTTGTAAATGCTTAATTTTCAATATTAAAGAGCAGTTAGGCAAGTTTGACAAGAAAATCGATGAAGGGATTTTTTTAGAATATTCCAATGATAAGAGAGCCTTTAGAGTTGATAAGTAATAAATTTACCAATATTATTATATATATTATTATATGCTTTGAATATTATTTAAGCATAATAATAGTATTTTTGGTTGCAAATGACTCATTGTCCAACAATTATTAAGAATTAGGGTTTTTATTTGATTTAGTGTTTTCAAGGTAGAATATTTACTTGAGCAAATTAATGCACAATTCTTTGATATAATTACAGGTCCATTACACTTAAACTCATTTTGGATCAATTTGAGTAAAGAAAGATCAAAGTCAAAGGTGATTCAAAGAGTTAGGGTTGGATGAACAAGTTAAAGGAATTATTGTGTGAAAATAATAGAAAAATCCAATCCTTCATCACAATGCTTGGAAATATGTGGAATAGGCATGCACATATGAGTTCCAGCTCAGCAAAAATCAGAAATCAACTAGGGGCCACAAATGTGTGATTTGCGGGCTGCCATCCGCGTATCTCCATCCACGTATCGTAAGTCGACTGGACTTTCCAGAGCATCAATTTGCATCCTCTTCCAGCTAGTTTTTGCAGACATTTTCACATGGGGATAGGGTTTTGCAAGTGGGAGAATACATTGGAAGCATAAATGAAGACTTTTGTGCCCATTTGAAATCCCAAAGCCAATATTCATCATTTTCATGCATTAATAATTCATGCAAGTTGGAAAATGACTTGAGGAATATTTGTCTATAATTAGAAGTCATTTGTAAAGTTTTTAAAAGAAGTTTTTAGTAGTAGGAAATAATATTAGCTCAGTTTACACTAGTTTTGGTAGAGAGTTAATAGAGTTTTCTTCATCCTTCAACAAAATAGTGAGGTACATTGTGAGAGAACTATTATAAGTTCAACTTTGAAGGTGAATAAGAAGAGAAGCTTTGTCTAAACTTTGGTTGAGCAATTCTTACTCCCCTCTATTAACTTTCACTTGTTGAATGAATTCTTTCTTTGAAGCTATACTTTTAGTTGTTTCGTTAGTCATGATTCACTAAAGGCTTCATTAAGAATATAGATGAAGCTAATGAATCCAAAAGCATGACTTATATTATCAAAACTTGCTAAGCTTGCATTTGTTTGCTTATTTGTTCAAGCTTTAACACTTGTTTTTGCTTGGCCAACTAAAACAAGTCACTTAGTTATTACTTGATATTGAAAAATGCTTGTAATAATGGAAAATGAACAAATAATGCTTAAGTAGTTCATATGAGAATAATGGATACTTAAGTGAATCATTACAATTCATGTTTTCATGAGATTTCATTATGAGAATAATTGGAATCTTGTCATTGCATAGAGAGATCTAGTTATGACACTTATGGAATTGGATTCTAAACAAGGCAAGGTAAACCTTAGTAAGTCATTCATGCAAGATTTATTAGTAGATTCTATGTTCTAGGCTTCGTTGACTTGAATTCTATAAAAGTTCTCAATCATATACCTATTCTGTTGAAGGGACCCCATCTCCATCTTATTTTAAATTGTGTTTAGATAATAAAAGTTAGTGAAAAAGCTTTAGTAATTGCACAGATTTGATTTCCTGTGAGATTTGACACCTAATACTCCAAATACTACAACTGACCCATACACTTGTGGATTAAGTTGGGAGATTAGGTTTTTATTACTTGATTATTGTGTTTTTGTTCATAGTTGTTATACCTAATCTACACCAAGTCAAGTTTTTGGCGCCGTTACCAAGGAATCAAGGCAATAATAAGGTAAAAGCTAACTTTATTAATCTAAAATTTGTACATATTTGTTTATGAATAATTATTTTCTTTTGTTTTGTAGGTGTATGCATAGGAGCTTAAGATTTGTTCTTCCATTTGATCCAGAAATAGAAAGAACTGCACGGAAGGCAAGGAGACAAAGGCAAGAAGAACAAGCTAAGGTGGAGGAGATTGGTGATACCTCAAGTACATATCAACCTCAAGAACAACCTGTAAGGTAATAAGGGGAGTAACGCAGCGAAAAATTTAAAATTTTATTACCTTAGCCATGGATCTCTTTGATGTAATCTATACGATTAAAGGGTGTTTAGCACAAATACCTCAAGCATAGAAGGTTTCTATGCTTCAAAGGGCAAGATCCCATTCGATGAAGGCATTGATCTACCATGAAAAGCCCTCCAAGTGTAGAGCCTCCAACGGTATCCACACGAACATGATCTTTAGGAACCTTTGGGCTTGCTTGCCTTGCCTTTTGAGTGCTAGATCCCTTGAATGATTCATGAAGAACACAAGAAGAAGAAAGAAACCCTAACTATTAGGAAGAAGAGAGGTGGCGTTTTTCTTGGGAAGAGAAACGCCTCACGTGCTCTCAATTTTTCTCTCTCTAGATTTTTGTGTTGTGTTTCATCAATCTTTCAAGAGTCAAGGCATGGACTTATTTATAGATGTAGTATCCTAGTCTTTAAGGCAAACAAGAGCAATTGGAAACCAAGAAGGTTTAGGAAGCTTACCTTAAGCTAATCCTATTCCTTTAGGAAACCAATTCCAAAAGGAAACCAAATAGCTTCTTAATTCCTTTTAGGAAACTAATTTCCATCAAGACTTAGAATATTTATAATTAAGTCCTTTAAGTTAATTTATCACATAAATTAACCCCATAAGTATCTTATACTTATCTTAATAACAATTTAACCCAAAGACCATGTTCTTATTGTGTGTGACCCATTAGGTTCCATTCACGTTGGCAATAAGTACAAATTATAACTCATTAATTAATTAATTAAGAGCTAGATAAATTAACACTTTAATTTATCATTAATTCACTAATTAATTAATTTGCACTTACAGATCATGAGTGGCGTCTAGCAATGCATCATGACCACCCAAGTGAATAGGAAAGTCATATGGTAGACTACACCTATCAATGACAATGTTACCGTGTAATTAATATCCTTTCACCACACTATATCCCAATTAGTCTAAGAGTGTAGTGCGCACTCTTTAAATGACTAATTAATAATTTCTTGTTCCTGAAATATAACTTTCCATAAAAGTATAACCTTGAAACTCTTTCAAATCATACTTTCACTTTTGCGCAAAAGATTCTTTAAGTTATATTTCCACAAGTGGCCAATCCGGGATATACTCTCCTTTAATAAAGAGTGGTGAATCCTATGTCGATTACTCACTATCCTTCTATGCTTCATACTATACCCAATCTCTACCGTATGGGCTACTCTTTTACGAGCACCCAGCAATAGAGTCAAAGCATAGCAATCCACACTCAAGATACCATGGTAATCTCAAGTCTAAGGATCACTTACACCATTGCCATTAAGAGTATAATTCAATAGCACTATGAATATTAACTCTTGGCGGATCAATCCAATGAACTTGTTCTCTAACAAGCATCCACATACCAGCTTAGGTGTCACACACCATAGTTGACGAGATCAACTACTACTTACCCTAAGTAGAGGCAAAGTATGTGCTAGTCTTCCCATATTAATGATGTCCAATCTCATTAATACTATGACTAGGGATATTTAAGAATATAACTTAATGTGTAATAAGAGTCTCATCATTGTAACTCTTACAATCTCTTACACATAGTTAATATTCTATGGACTTTATCAAATAAACAAGTAATAATAATAACAAGTATTAAATGACAAAGAAAATGCCACATATATAAGTATAACACGAAATAAGCGTATAAAAATCTCAAAAACCAACTTGGTTTTAGAGCATACACTAACAAACTCCCACTTGCACTAAAACCAATCACCTTTAAGTTTTAGGCCATAAGCACGACTATCATGCCAACTCTGGGATAAGGCCATGGTGAAAGGATTAGTGACATTAACATTGTGGAAACTTCCTCTATCTTTTCATCATTTGTACCAAACTATTTCCACAAATAGATGGTGGCATCTAAATACACTTTAGGATCATGGATGAGACTTTAGTTCCTTGATTAAGTGATGGCACAATTGTTTCATAAAACAATAGAAGGAACTATTCTTTGTCCAACAAAGAATCCCTTGATCCATAGTAACTTCTAAAGCTACCATGTACTCGCCTTTGTTGTAGAATATGTTGTAGTGTCTATCATAAAACGCTTTTATCCACTACAGTTCAATGTGAACACCAATTCATCCCATGATTTACTTATCATCCCTATTGGATTAAAAAGTTTGTATCTTTAAATCCACACACTTCCAGAGTGTGTTCTCTATAGTCAAGAATAGTCTTTTAGTGCTACTCGAGTACTTAAGAACATTCTTTGACAACCATCTAGTGACACTCACCAGAATTGCTCGTAACACTTAAAGACAGAAGACATCGGGTCTCGTACATAGGATAGCATATACAATTGAACCTATTGCAAAAGCATACGGGATCTATTAATGCTATCAATCTCGACACGTGTCCAAGGCACATGTCTCTCAAAAGAGTAATCTCCTATCACATAGGTAAAACCCCCTTTTCGATTGCACTATGCTAAACCCTTTAGCATCTAGCCTATGTACTTGGATCTAGTGAGACCAAGCAACCTCTTGGATCTATCTATATAGATCTTAATTCCCAGATTAGAGATCGCTTCTCCTTCATTAAGAAATTCTTGGACAACCATATCTTTACCTTTAAAGTATGTTGTTTCCATCAACGATATGTCATCCACATATAGTATCAAGAAAATGACAATGATCCCACTCAACTTTACATTTACACAAAGCTTGTCTTTGTTTTCAAGAAAATCTAAACTCTTTGATTGTCTTATCAAAACAAATGCTCCAACACCTTGACACTTGCAAGAGTCCACAAATGGAACCTTGAAGCTTGCATACCTTATGACTATCAATGGAAGTGAAGGCCCAAGGGATGTGTCATATACATACCTTTTAATCCCCGTTAAGGAATGGAGTCTTCATATCCATTTGTCATAGCCAAAAAGCAGCTATTGCAAGTAAAATCTTAAATGGATTTAAGTATGGTCAATGGTGGAATGATTTCTTTCAAAGTCAAGCCTTCGAATTGAATCCTTTTCCCATTAATCTTGCTTTATAGGCAACTACGTTACCATCCATGTCTGTCTTTCTTTTAAAGACCTACTTGCACCTTATGGGTTTTATCCCTTTAGGTGACTTGAGCAAGGTCTACACCTTGTTCTTGTACATGGAATCCATTTTGGATTTTATGGCATCTTGCCACATCAAGGAGTCTACATTAGACAAAGCCTCTTCGTGACTAGTAGGTTTGTCATCATATATGACAAGTACATTATTGCTCTTGCTAATGAGAAATCTATATCTCTCATGTGTGAGAAATCCATATTTCTCAAGAGTATAACGCACTCTACCAGTCTTTTGAAAATTTTGTGTATTTTCAGCTTCCGTTGCACCTTATCAATATGTGGCGTATGCTCTAATTCCAAGCTATTGATTTTTGTCAACTTGCGGTTCTTGAACCCTTTCAAGTTTTATCTTGCTCCTAATGTCTCTTTTAAGAATAAACTATTATTCTAAAAAAAGACATTTCTTGAGACAAATATTTTTCTCAAGGGAATTATAGAAATGGTATCTATTGTTTTCACAAGGATACCCCACAAATAGACATTTGTCGGAACATGGTTGAGTGTATAGAAGTTGGCGTCTAAGACAAGAACCCCTAATATGAGGTTAGGAATGGTAGTATGGCTCATTATGGTTTGCGCCATATCTCATAGGGTACAACTTCTCCTCTTTCACACATCATCAACAATGGTGTGTCAAGTGGAGACCATTGAGAAAGAATCACATTCTTCTTTAATTATTTTGAAACACTTGACATTGAGTATTAGCCATATAGATCAAATCTTTAGTGTTTTAATACTCTTGTCAACTTGTTTTTTCTTACTTCAATCTTAATGACTTTGAACACTTCAAAAGCCATGGATTTGTATATCATATGATACACAATCATATCCCATATGGTCATCCATGAAAGTGATGAAGTATGATAAACAACCTCTAGCAGAGATCGACATTGGGCCAAAAACATCTATATGTTGAAGCCCTATGAAGATCACTAGCACATTCACCTTTTATAATAAAAGGTGTTACGGTCATCTCTCTAAGTAAATGAGAATCGCATGTCTCAAACGATTCACAATTGAATGAGTCCAAGTACACAACTATTATGTAATTTGGAAGTGCGTTTCTCATTCACTTGACCAAGTCTATAATGCCAGAAGGATAGTTGTTTCAAAAAATATTAAGTTTTTGTCTATGTTTGAGAATGGACTTTTCAAGGTCTAGGATTTGTAAAACGTTATTTTAGTGATCTAATACCACAAAGAACACCTATTACGTAAAAGAACAGTATATGTTCTCTTTTGTCATGGTAAATCTTTTCACATTTAATGTGAATTGATTTCATGTTCTTTTGTAAGAATCACTACATAATAACAATGTTTTAAATTCTAGAACAAGCCCAGTTGGTAAAGAGTGTATAAGTCTCTACAATGGGTGTAGCAACTCTTGCTCCATTCATCACACGTAGTTTGACTTTCTCTTTGCTTATTGTCTACCATGCTTTAAGACCTTGCACATTTTTGCAAATATGGGATCCAAATCCAGTATCTTATACCCAATGGTCTTAATTAGTAGATGAATTTATCTCAAATATTAACATACTTAGAAGTAGAAGCTTCACTAAGCCTCTTTAACTTCTTAGTATTGTAAACGAGCCTTACAATTCCCTTTCCAATAGAATTGGAAACATGTGCCCTTAGACTTGTCCATTTTGATCACACCTTTAAGCTTTGTCATAGCTACTTGGGTCTTCTTAATGACCACACTTGGGTTTCCCTTGACAAGCAATAAAGTGCCCCTTTCTTCCTTGACAGATTACTCCTTAGATATCTCATATCTAATGGTCCTAGATTGTGTATCAACAACTCTTTGAGATGCACAATCACAGACAAAAAGATCTATCAATTTGTGCTACTTTTATAGCTTAGGAATTATAGATGACATTACTGATATAAGTAGCAATATCATTATCATCTTTTATGCATCTTGTATGCACATTCATTTCCTAACTATAATTGTCACTATAGGACAAGTGGAAGTGGGTATCAAGGACATAGCCAATTGTGCTTAAGAACTATTCTCAAGTCTTACACTAGTCCAAGAAAATCGTATATAAATGGAGATATAGGGTGATAAGTGTGTTCATGTGTACATTCATTCTACGACAAGTGAAAAGATAGTACAAGTATTTGTTTCATGTTATAATTGCAAACCAAAAATGTGGGCTTCGAATTTATTTGGTTTGCTCCCACTATTTTACTTCAAATCAATAACCCTCAAACTATTGATTCGGGAATCCGTTGGAGATTCCTAGTGGGCTAGGATCCCATCTAGTTAACTTTGAGCTTGACGGTCGGCCAACAACCCAAAGCTAACTTCGATTAGGTAGGTAACTTTTACCAATCACAACTCTTGTGACTCCTAGATAGTTGGGTATCAACTCTTGATATTCACATCTTATGCGTTACCCAACATTGCCTCAAAAATGCCATAACCTTGACGGTCGGCCAACAAGTTATGCATTTTTGTTAAGTCGGACCCATTATTCAGAGATCACATCTCATAACGAAAACATATTCCAAGTAAGGTGACCTTGACGGTCGGCCAACAAGTCAACACTTAATAGGAACTCTTCGTTTTTGTTATAATAATGGAAGGCAACTTATATATTGACTTAATATCGCCTCAAAAATACCATAACCTTGACGGAGGCCAACAAGTTATGTATTTTTGTTAAGTCAGACCCATTATTTCGAGATCATATCTCATAGTAAAAACATGCTCTAGGTAAGGTGACCTTGACGGTGGGCCAACAAGTCAACACTTAACAAGAACTATGATTTTTACTATAATAATGGAAGGCAAGTGACTTAATATTTTATTTGAGGGATTTTATTTTAATTATACAATATATAGTCTCATCATAGCATGTAATTAAAATATATCGACATATAAAATAAAAACATGCACAATAAACCGTGGATGATTATGGACTTTACTAAGATATTTTCCTCGAGCCTTAAGGAAAATATATGGTCAAATTCCTAAGGGACGTGATCAACTCCTTGATGCGTTCCTTGGGAGGTCTTCCAACTCTTGATGAGCCTCCATGGTTGCTCCTTGGTTCCATCTCCATCTTCTTTGTACATTACACATGTAATTCTATTCTAAACAATTTAGAAAATTAAAACCTAACTCTAACCTACACAATGTACATTACATGTATTGACTAAGAAACCTCGAGTTACATTCGAGGGGAGTTAGGTGAGAAGAGAATTACATGAGAATAATAGAGAAGGCAGGACACACAGGCCCTATTTTAATAACCAACACAAGCCAACCATCAAAAAAATAAAAATTCAACCATTCAATCACATTGGTCATAGTCCATAATCATCCACCATGCCATCATAATATTTAACAATTAAATAAATTACTTTATTTAATTCTAGTCATAAATCACATGGTCTAATTTAATTAGATTAATATTCTTGAATTTATTTGTCTCAAAAATAAAGTTATAGAAGGTGTAGGTTTCCAAAATTTAACTTTCCAAATATTAACAATTAAAATTGGAAAGTGTTTTTGTAGAGAAAATTCCAAAAATTCGCGTTTTCCAAAAATTAGGAAAAATCCCGCTAGAACTCTGCCAGCAAACCGTGGGACAAACCGTGCGCGGGTTCATCCGCGGTTTACAAACCGTGGGACAAACCGCGTGCGGTTTCATCTGCGGTTTGTTGACAGAACGTACGAGTTTTTAACCGTGAGTAAAAACGCGCGCGAGTTTTCGCGTGGTTTGTGTCCAGAAAATACGATCTTTGAAATTATTTGGTCTTTTTCAAAACTCTTTTGAATCAAAACATGTTAAAACCCTTTTAGCACGTAAAAATAATTTAGAAACCTTGAATACAACCATAAGAACTCATCTTAATTATTTAAAACACTTTTAAACAATTAAGAACTTATCTTAAAAATCAAACTCTTGATTTTTCTAAAACAATTTTGAGACAAATTTCATCAAGAACAAACCATCTATATTTATGACAATTAAATAAACACAAATCATATAGATATAATCAAAGGAAGGCTCTGATACCACTGTAAGGTAATAAGGGGAGTAACGCAGCGGAAAATTTAAAATTTTATTACCTTAGCCATGGATCTCTTTGATGTAATCTATACGATTAAAGGGTGTTTAGCACAAATACCTCAAGCATAGAAGGTTTCTATGCTTCAAAGGGCAAGATCCCATTCGATGAAAGGTGTTGATCTACCATGAAAAGCCCTCCAAGTGTAGAGCCTCCAACGGTATCCACACGAACATGATCTTTAGGAACCTTTGGGCTTGCTTGCCTTGCCTTTTGAGTGCTAGCTCCCTTGAATGATTCATGAAGAACACAAGAAGAAGAAAGAAACCCTAACTATTAGGAAGAAGAGAGGTGGCGTTTTTCTTGGGAAGAGAAACGCCTCACGTGCTCTCAATTTTTCTCTCTCTAGATTTTTGTGTTGTGTTTCATCAATCTTTCAAGAGTCAAGGCATGGACTTATTTATAGATGTAGTATCCTAGTCTTTAAGGAAACAAGAGCAATTGGAAACCAAGAAGGTTTAGGAAGCTTACCTTAAGCTAATCCTATTCCTTTAGGAAACTAATTCCAAAAGGAAACCAAATAGCTTCTTAATTCCTTTTAGGAAACTAATTTCCATCAAGACTTAGAATATTTATAATTAAGTCCTTTAAGTTAATTTATCACATAAATTAACCCCATAAGTATCTTATACTTATCTTAATAACAATTTAACCCAAAGACCATGTTCTTATTGTGTGTGACCCATTAGGTTCCATTCACGTTGGCAATAAGTACAAATTATAACTCATTAATTAATTAATTAAGAGCTAGATAAATTAACACTTTAATTTATCATTAATTCACTAATTAATTAATTTGCACTTACAGATCATGAGTGGCGTCTAGCAATGCATCATGACCACCCAAGTGAATAGGAAAGTCATATGGTAGACTACACCTATCAATGACAATGTTACCGTGTAATTAATATCCTTTCACCACACTATATCCCAATTAGTCTAAGAGTGTAGTGCGCACTCTTTAAATGACTAATTAATGATTTCTTGTTCCCGAAATATAACTTTCCATAAAAGTATAACCTTGAAACTCTTTCAAATCATACTTTCACTTTTGCGCAAAAGATTCTTTAAGTTATATTTCAACAAGTGGCCAATCCGGGATATACTCTCCTTTAATAAGGAGTGGTGAATCCTATATCGATTACTCACTATCCTTCCATGCTTCATACTATACCCAATCTCTACCGTATGGGCTACTCTTTTACGAGCACCGAGCAATAGAGTCAAAGCATAGCAATCCACACTCAAGATACCATGGTAATCTCAAGTCTAAGGATCACTTACACCATTGCCATTAAGAGTATAATTCAATAGCACTATGAATATTAACTCTTGGCGGATCAATCCAATGAACTTGTTCTCTAACAAGCATCCACATACCAGCTTAGGTGTCACACACCATAGTTGACGAGATCAACTACTACTTACCCTAAGTAGAGGCAAAGTATGTGCTAGTCTTCCCATATTAATGATGTCCAATCTCATTAATACTACGACTAGGGATATTTAAGAATATAACTTAATGTGTAATAAGAGTCTCATCATTGTAACTCTTACAATCTCTTACACACAGTTAATATTCTATGGACTTTATCAAATAAACAAGTAATAATAATAACAAGTATTAAATGACAAAGAAAATGCCACATATATAAGTATAACACGAAATAAGTGTAATAAAAATCTCAACAACCAACTTGGTTTTAGAGCATACACTAACACAACCCAAGGTTGCTATGGAAGAGGTAAATCAAACTCCAAACCCTCAAACTCGTTCTTGAAGAGATTTTGCTATGCCGGATCCAACTGATTCTCATGCAAGCATAATTAGACCATCGGTAAATGCAAATAATTTCGAACTTAAGTCAGGACTAATTCAAATGGTTCAACAAAAATAATTTGGTGGTAATATAAATGAAGATCCACATTTACACTTGGCCAATTTTTTGGAAATATGTGATACAATTAAGTTAAATGGTGTTACCGAAGATGCCATAAGGCTAAAATTATTTCCATTCTCTTTGAGGGATAAGGCTAAGCAATGGCTTCAAGCATATCCACCAAATACTTTTGCAACTTGGACAGACATTTCCAGAGCATTTTTAGACAAATATTTCCCATCGGGAAAGACCACAAGACTAAGGATGGACATTACTAATTTCAACCAATGCGAAGGAGAGTCTCTTTATGAGGCTTGGGACTGATACAAGGACCTAATCAGAAAATGTCCACACCATGGACTTCCCAATTGGTTAATAATTCAAATCTTCTATAATGGACTTAATTATTCAACAAAAATCAATATAGATGCAGTTGCAGGGGGAGCTCTCATGGCAAAGTCGATGGATGAAGCCCAAGAGTTGATTGAAGAGATGGCTGCAAACCACTATCAATGGGCCAATGAAAGAAATAATACTAGAAGAACTCAAGGTATGTATGAAATTGATACTTTAGATATGCTTAGAGCTCAAATGCAAAATATGATGAATGTTTTCAATAAGCATGTCTCTAGTAATCAAAATTCATCTAGTGTTGCATATTGTCATTTGTGTGGTGCTTTGCATGATCCATTTACTTGTGCACAAGTTCAATATGTCAATAACTACAAGCTTTCTTCTTCTAATAATCCATTTTCAAACACATAATTCGAGGGTGGAGAAACTATCCAAATATTGGGTGGAGGGAGCCAAAGATGATAACTCAACCGGGATTCTCACAAAACAAACTGGCTTGGGAGGTGGCTAATGATAAGGTTATGGAAAGGGTTGAACAATTTGAAAGTAGAATGTTAGGAATGGCTAGATCTTTAGGAAATCAAATTGCTCAAATAGCCGAACAAATGGACCTTAGAAAACCAAGAGAGTTACCAAGTAAAATGAAAATTAATTCTAAGGAACAAGTCCAAGCAATTGCATTGAAAAGCAGTAGAATGCCAAAAGAACCAACTGTTAAAGAATTTGGAAGCGAAAAAGAGGAAAAAGAAGAACAAGGGAAGAAATTAGTAAGTGATAATAAAGTTGGTGCTGAAAATATGAATTCTCAATCACAATCTATTCCTATCCCAACACAAATTCCATTTCCGCAAAGGCTTAAAAATGAAAAGCAAGAAAAAGAATTGGGGAAGATTGCACAAATGCTTAAGCAGTTACATGTAAACATCTCTTTTGTAGATGCATTTTTGCAAGTTCCCTAGTACAACAAGTTTTTGAAGGATCTTTTGACAAGGAGGAAAAGCCTTGATGACTTTGCAGCTGTAGCACTCACGGAGGAATGTAGTGCAAGGATCCAAAATAAATTGCCACCAAAATTCAAGGATCCAGGGAGTTTTTCTATCCCACGCATTACTGGTAATGTTAATTTTTCCAATGCTTTATGTGATTTGGGTACTAGTGTGCCATTACTTCCTATGTCAATAGCTAGAAGGCTAGGTTTTAAGGAAATTCAAAGCACAAACATAACATTGCAACTAGCCGATAGGTCCATTAGGCATCCACTTGGTGTTCTTGAAAATGTTCTAATGAAAGTGGATAGATTCATCATCCCAGTAGATTTTGTTATTTTAGACATGGAGGATGATATTAATATGCCTATTATACTTGGAAGACCTTTTCTTGCTACCGCCGGTGTAATAATTGATGTGAAAAATGGCACATTAAAGTTAAAAGTAGAGAATGAGGAAATAGCCTTTGAATTGCATGATGTGTTGAAATATCACTCATCTACTTTTAACCTGTATCTACTTGATGATTTGGATGATAATGTGCCAAATATTTCATTTCTAGGACTTGGAAGCACAAACAGAAAGACAAAGAGAAGAAAGGACCAACTACACTTCATTGACATATCTACACCCAAAGGAGTGGAGAGTTCTTTGGGTTATGGTCTTAAAGAATAAAGCTCACACCTACAAAGTCTAGCTTTAGATTATAAATGAAATGCTTGTTGGGAGGCAACCCAGTGTTTCTTTTAATATTTTTTGGTGAAATTTTAGTTTGTGTTGATATATATTATGTAGTTTGTAGTGTGTTTACTTTATTTGTTTGTAGGTATGCAAATTGGAACTTGATGATTAAGTTTGATTCAAGAGGTTACAATCATGAGTTTGATTCATAAAATCCTTCTCCTTTAACATTTCATGCTAATAAGAATGTTTAACATAAGTATTATGTGCTATATGTGGTGTTTTAGAAGTTGGAAGTGATGAAAGTTACTATTCATAGTTGGTGAACTTTTTGAGTAAAAAGGTCATTGGGTGATTCAATGTGATTATCTGATGTTTGGACTTGTTTCTAAACTTAATATGCTCAAAGAAACATGTATGCATAGTTGGTTTGGAATGTGCATTCAAATTTTGCAATTTATGCAACTTCAGAAATCATGCTCAATTCATGTTAGATGTTGTGATTTTGTTGCAAAGTTTGAGAAATTTGTATTTGCACATATTTATTTTCATGATTCAAACTTGTTCCTAGTGTTAAAGTATTCAAAAACATGTTACATTTGAAGTTGAAAGTGTTGCAGAAAATGGAATGAACCAATGGAATAGTAACTTGCAGAATTAGAAAATCACAGCGTGTTGCAGGAAATGATATGCGGGTCACGATCCGCGGATGTCATCAGCGTATCGCACCCGCATATCAACTTCTGGGAGGTCCGTAAGATACATTACACAGAGATATGCGAACAGGCTTAGTGAACCGTGGGTACACACCTGCGGATCACTTTTCAAAGTGGTTTTTCAGGGTCTTTTTCATTGGTTTTCAATTTTCAATTTGTTCATGTGTAACACGTGTTTCATGGTTTGTATACATGTTTTGGACAATAAAATTAACACTTTAACAAGTTCTAATCTTGCATCTTCATAGTTTAAGTTAAAATTTTAAATTTTGAATACATGGCATAAAATGGTTGAATTGTGACATAAAGCAAATTTTAGCAAGTTTCTTTCATCTTTACTTCATCAATACATGATACATTTGCTCATCTTATTTGTCTTTCAAACTTTCACCTCTTGGAGCTACATTGCAACAACTAAGTGTGGGGGGAAATCAAATGTTTGAAGGTGTGTTATGTTACTTATTGATCATAATGAGTATTTAAACATACTTTAACATAGCATTTGAAGTTGTTTAAGTTTTGAAGCAAGGTAAGTGAGCATCAATGCACCAAATGAGGAACACGATGAAGCATTGCAAGAGGAAACTTCACGGAGGCCAAGGATTTCAAGACACAAAATACTATCAACTTAAGAATTCATCAACTAAACAAGGGGAGCTTTCTTGTTCCATTTCTCTTTCTTTTAACTTTTTCTTTACACATTGAGGACAATGTATCATTCTAAGTGTAGGGGGAAGGTATAAGACTATGTTTAGTTGGAATTTGGAGTAAATAGTGTCAACATATTGTTTTGGTAAAGTATGGCCAAAATTTTTGAAAATATGCTTCTTTAACATGTTTTCATGCCATAAACTTGTTGAATTCCTTTACTTTTTGAAATAATTTATGCACTTAGCTTGAATATTTTCTATAGATATATGAAGAAATAGTCATTATGTGATTAGGAGTTTTGTTTTTAAGAAAATATATCTTGTAAAATGGTTGTAATTATGCCTTGATTTATCATGTTTGATTTTAAATTTATTTTCTTTACTTAATTGTACATTCTTAAGTAGTAGATATGGACAAGAAGTATACTTATGCATTATTTGAATTAAGGGACAAGTATATTGTGAGCAAAATGATACATGTTTATTTATTTCTACTCCAATGATTCAAATTGCTTAGTAACCAGGAATCTTCATAAAAAATGTCGATTTTTGCATCAAAAGGCAATTGAATTAAGAGTATGTATAGCAAGTTTGATTAAAAGTAAATTGTTGAGTAATAAGGGGTCTTCATCACAAAATGTCGATCCTTTCATCAAAAGGCAATTTCACTTCTCAAACCAAGGTCTAAATTGCGGTTAAAATAATCAAAGTGTTGAGTAACCGGGGATTTTCATCTGAAAATGCCAACTTTCGTGTCAAAAGACACTTATAAATTGTACAATCTCAACATGTCCCTATTGTGTATAAATTGAATGGTATATGATTGTCCATATTAAATACTTAGGGTGTGAAATTTTGTAAGGCTAAGGAATTTTGGTTAAATAAGCTTTAATCTTGAAATAATTACTTCCCTTTTACTTGATATGATTAGTATTAGAAACATTACAAGGAATTGCATAATGCCTATTTACTTTATCTTGTGGAATTGAATTCCACATTGAGACATGTGTTATTGCAAATGCTTGAATTATGTTTTGATCTCTTGATTTTCCAATTGCTTGAGGACAAGCAATGATTCAAGTGTGGGGGAGTTTGATAAGTAATAAATTTACCAATCTTATTATATATATTATTACATGTTTTAAATATTATTTTAGCACAATTATAGTATTTTTGGTTGCAAATGGCTCATTTTTCAACAACTGTTAAGAATTAGGATTTTTATTAGATTTAAGGTTTTTAAGGCAGAATCTTTACTTGAGCAAATTAATGCACAATTCTTTGATGTAATTGTAGGTTCATCACACTTAAACTCATTTTGGATCAATTTGAGTAAAGAAAGATCAAAGTCAAAGGTGATTCAAAGAGCTAGGTTTGGATGAACAACTTCAAGGAATTATTGTGCAAAAATAATGAAAAAATCCAATCCTTCATCACAATGCTTGGAAATACGTGGAAAAGGCTTGCACATATGAGGTCTAGCTCAGCAAAAATCAGAAATCAAGTGAAGGCCACAAATGTGTGATTCGCGGATGGAGATTCGCGGGCTGCCATCTGCGTATCTCCATCCGTGTATCGTAAGTCAGCTGGACTTTCTAGGGCATCAACTTGCATCCTCTTCCAGCTGATTTTTGCAGACATTTTCAGATGGATATAGGGTTTTACAAGTGAGAGAATACATTGAAAGCATAAATGAAGACTTTTGTGCTCATTTAGAATCCCCAAGAAAATCTTCATCATTTCCATGCATTAATTCATGAAAGTTGGAAAATGACTTGAGGAATATTTGTCTATAAGTAGAAGTCATATGTAAAGTTTTTAAAAGAAGTTTTTAGTAGTAGGAAATAATATTAGCTTAGTTTATACTAGTTTTTGTAGAGAGTTAACAGAATTCTCTTCATCCTTCAATAGAATAGTGAGGAGCATTGTAAGAGAACTATTGTGAGTTCAACTTTCAAGGTGAATAAGAAGAGAAGCTTTGTCTAAACTTTGGTTGAGCTATTCTTACTCCCCTTTATTAACTTTCACTTGTTGAATGAATTCTTGCTTTGAAGTTATACTTTTAGTTGTTTCGTTAGTCATGATTTACTAAAGGCTTCATCTAGAATATAGATGAAGCTAATGAATCCAAAAGCATGACTTATATTATCAAAACTTGCTAAGCTTGCATTTGTTTGCTTATTTGTTCAAGTTTTAACACTTCTTTTTGCTTGGCCAACTTAAACAAGTCATGTAGTTGTTACTTGATATTGAGAAATGCTTGTAATAATGGAAAATGAACAAATAATGCTTAAGTACTATAGACACCAAATTTTGACACACTATCTATTTTCAAACACTGGGGGGCATGTTCGTACTTTTTAGGACAAATTTTAAATTTTTAATAATCTTGGGGGGTAAAATAGTAATTTTATCTGTAAATATTTTTCTAACAATTTTTGGGGGTTTTAAATTCATATTTTTACTTTTATATGAATTTATTAATTTCTTATGATTTTTCTAGATTTAATTGGTATTTTTTATATTTTTATCAGCATAAGGGCAAAATGGTAATTTTGTCTCGCAAATACCATTTTAGCTCATTTTAAGTTCCAAATTTATTTTTTCAAATTCTTGAGGCATGTTTCTGAATTTTCTTGATTTGTTTTAGAGACGATTACTATTTTTTCTATGAATTTTCATTGCCCGAAGGGCAAAATCGTCATTTTACAAATTAAATTCATTTTTCATCAATTTTGAGTCAAAAATGCATTTTCCAGTGTTTTAAGCTTATTTTTAGTTTTTGGTAATTTTTTGAGGTCAATAATTATTTTTCTAGTGAATTTTCATTGCCCAAGGGCAAAATCGTCATTTTACAAATTAAATTCATTTTTCACCAATTTTGAGTCAAAAATGTATTTTCCAGTGTTTTAAGTTTATTTTTAGTTTTTGGTAATTTTTTTGAGGCCAATAATTATTTTTCTGTGAATTTTCATTGCCCAAGGGCAAAATCGTTATTTTACAAATTAAATTCATTTTTCACCAATTTTGAGTCAAAAATGTATTTTCCAGTGTTTTAAGTTTATTTTTAGTTTTTGGTAATTTTTTTGAGGCCAATAATTATTTTTCTGTGAATTTTCATTGTCCAAGGGCAAAATCGTCATTTTACAAATTAAATTCATTTTTCATCAATTTTGAGTCAAAAATGCATTTTCTAGTGTTTTAAGCTTATTTGTAATTTTTGATATTTTTTTTGAGGACAATAACTATTTTTCTGTGAATTTTTGTCATCCAAGGGCAAAATTGTCATTTCACATTCCAAACTCATTTTTCGCCAGTTTTTTGGTCCCAAATTCTTTTTTAGATTTTAAACATGTTTCTAAGTTTCTAATTTTTTTTCAGAGTGAATTAGTGTTAATGAATTTATTATTTATATTTTTCTTGATTTGTTTTATTATTATTGTGAAAGAATAAATTTTTAAAGGATAAAGTTGTAATTTTTGTAGTCAAGGGTATTTTGGTCTTTTAATCATTTCTTGGAGGTTAAGACTTGTGCAGTATAAATACCTCACTTAGGATTTAAAAAAGACAGGAGAAAAAAGAAAAACCCTAAAAACACAAAGCCTTTCATCAATTAAAGATCAAACACACATTTTTTTACTACAAAAAAAAAACAAAAACAAAACACAAATAGCCATCATTGCAATTTCTTCTAGCGTTCACCATCTTCTACTGTTCTTCGTTTACTACTGTTCATCATCACTGATTTCTCTGCTAACAGGTAATGCTCGTAATCTTTATTCAGTTGTTTCCTTTATATGTTTTCTTTTAAGTTTGATTAATTGGTTTAATTTGTGAAAGAAGTCAGTCTGCAAATTTTTGTTTTCTGCTTGTGCGATTGAAATTTTGTGAGGGTTGGGTTACTTTGGTTTCATCTTCTCTAGTATCCTCAACCGCCGTAAATCACCAAGCAGCCCATAAAATCTCAATATCAGCTTCATTAAACCAAATTCAAACCACCATAATCATCATCTGCCCAAGTTTCTCGCTCCACCCACAACCAAGCTTCCACCACCATCTCCAACAACTCCTGAGCCTCAATCAGAAAACCTGCAGAACCACCAAAACCTGTCCTGTTCCCACTTGCCACTAACCCAACCATCGTCCACCACAGAAATACCAATCACAGTCCAATTGCAGTCCCAAATAACCAACGCCATGAGCAACCAGCAAACCCAACAACCTCCAATTATCAACAGACCACCAGCTGTTCCACTAAAATTACTTCATTACAGCCCCAAATTCACCTCAATTCACCATCAAATCAGTCAATAAACACCTCCCTCAACCTTCACTCCACCGCCAATCTCCACCATCTAATCACTACCATTCTTCACTGTCTGCAACCGTCAGTAAAACCAAAGCCCAAAATCGCAACACAAACCACCAATTTCAATTACACAATCACAAAACACCCATCTCCAGAACCATCGTTCAGTCACATACAATAACTCCACCATCAAACAACTACCACCATCTTCTCATCTGCAAAAACAATGCCCAGAATCCAAATCAATCAACTTCATCGCCCCCTTCAGTCGAACCAAAGCCTCCAGTAGCTCAATTACCTGCAGAAAACAAAACAGACCCAATTCCTCTCAACCAATATACAGCTACCCAAATTCAATACACCATCACAGCCACGCTCAAATTTCCCTAAATCAATGGTCAATAATCGGTTTTACCATCACTCAACTACCCTCTACTGCCGCCAATTAGCACCTTGCCAGTCCAAAACCACCCCCACACAACCTCCGGTGGCCATCAATTCGAGCAAAAATTGGTTCTGTGAGTCTCCTGAGCCTTTGGAAAGGAGAAAGAACAACGGAGAAGAAGAGGGAACTGAGAGAAAGTGGAAGAAACAAAGAGGCAAGAGAGAGAAACTGAGATGGAGAAGAACCAGAGAGAATAGAGAGGGGAAGAGAGGGCAAACAAAAATAAGAGAAATTAGGTGAGGGAAACAAGGAAAGAAAATAGAGAAATTCAGAGAAGAGGGAACGGAGTAGAATCTGCTAGGGAGAGAGAGAGAAGAAGAGATTTCGGACTTTTAGAAAGCAAAGAGAAAATCATGAAAGAAGAATAGAAACTAAGGAAGAACTGAGAGAACAGGGGAGAAGAAAGTGAGAGAGACAAGAAAATTAAATCGGAATAGAAGAAGAAAAATTTTAGTGGGGGTGGGTTTTTGTGTTATTTTTGTTTAGTTATTTTGCTTAAATTTAGTGAATTTCCTAGTTTAATTAAGTTAGTTTATTTGTTTAGTTAACTATTTTAGCTCATTAATTTAGATTAACTGTTTAATAATTGAATTCAATTAGTGTTTTATTTATTTTTACATAATTATTTACGTTTTGGTCCCTGAAGTTTTAGGTAAGGTTGTTTTGTTATTTGCACATTTTCATTTTATGCATTTTAGTTCCTATTTATTATAAATTGGCCCCCCTAAGCCTTATTCCTTTCAATTATGTTTTGAAACTTGCAAATTTTCCCCATTTTTGCTGAATTTACTATTTTAATCCCCCAAACTTACTTTAATTTTGCATCTCTACCCTTTAGAGTTGTAAGATTTTTTATCCCTTGATTAGAGATAAATTCTAATTTTGACCTTAGGTCCCTTAGAATTACATTTCTAGCCTTGTTAGCTTCATGGAAATTGCATTTGCTCCCTAATTTGTTAGCATTTTATATTTTGTGTTTTATTTATTTATTAAGGTACCTTAACATGTGTATTCATTTTTTAAGCATTTGTACCGGGTCTTCAAAGAGGTATCCCTATCTCTTATTAATTTCTCTTTTATGTGCTCCAATGCGCCTTACGTGATTTTTATGCATTTTATTCGCATATTTCCTATTTTAGTATGTTCTTTGTATATTATATTTCTTTCATGCGATTTCATTTTAAATCTTATTATTTCTTTATTATTATTTTGATAAAAATGTAATATTTTTGTATTTAGCTAGTCAATATAATAGTTAGATTATTTTTCTCATATTTTAGCAAAAATTGTGTAATTAGATAGAAAATGTAATAGATAGGGCATTTCAATTTCCCCCTTAAATTGTAAATCAAACCCCCCAGTGTAATAGTTAGGATTTATTTGCTTTTTGCGTGCTTATGTGTTTATTTCTTTTACCGCTTTCCTTAGGATTTACGCATCTAGAATATTATACTTATGTGTTATGTGCTCCTATGTGATCTTATATGTTTTTTATATGTTTTATTTGTGTTTAATTCATGCTTTAATATTTAATTCATGATTTATGGTATTCCATCACCACACTAGTCCAACGCTAGTTGTGGCTTCTTTTTTTCCGCTAGTCCAACACTAGAGGGATTTTTTAGAATGGGCTAGTCCAACGCTAAACCCTTAGGAAATTTTAGTATTAGGTACATTCGTGTGCATTTCACATCTCATTTCACACACTTTTAGTTTTCTTTTGTCATGATTTTATTATCATTATTTATTATTATTATTATTATTATTATTATGACACATTTTTTAAAATGCATGACATCTAAGTTGCATTTCACTTAGATTTTAGGACATTTGCATGATTCGACTAGAAATAGTCACCTACTCACATGGGAAGCAGTGGCGTACATGCCGTTCCCCCCTCCGTGAGTAGAAATATTCAGTCACGAGACACTAGTCCCCCGTACCCGTCATGTTGCATACCCACCTTCTTTCTTCACTTACTATATATTATTATTTTCTTTTCTTTTTGCATCACATTTTGCATAAAAACTCGTGATTCCCTCGAGGTCTCGACTCGGGTCTCGCAACTAATGCGATAATTCCGACCAAGCTTCGACGGGACATTCCGACCCTCTCGATACCCACATTTAGACTTAGGATTTGCATTCATTTAGATACATCCAAACGCGATAGAATCTAGGGTTAATGTAGGAAAATTTGATTAAACCTCGCAACTAGCCTCGGCTAGGTTGAAAGGGTGCCTTAGGCGAAAGCCTTTGCCTTCCCTTTCTTCAAATGTGACTCCCAGACCTTTTTCTCTCGTTTTTCGTAGACCGGAGTCGAAAAAGGGTTTTAAATTATTTTTTTAAAAATTTTACTTTTATTTTGTTAAACAATTTTTTCGGGTGACTTGGTACACCCTAACTCAGTACCAAGTGGCGACTCCATTTTTCTAAAATAAAACCCTTTTTCAAAAATTATTTGGCCAAATCTGTCGCACTTTTAATCCCGGCCTTGTTTTCTTTTAAAATATCATTTTTCTTAAAATACACTTATTTACTAAAATTTGATTTTTCTCACACACGCACGGTTTTTCTAAAAACCTTTATTTTCGAAAGGGTCATCGAGACCGGACCGTCTTTTCGGACGCGACAGTCAGCGACCCCACTAGCACCCCTTTCCCCACAATTTTTAGGACGCAACATATGTTATATTTATTCATGTGGCATTTTTCTTTATCATCTATACTTGTATTTTCATTTTACTTCTTTGTTTGATATAGTTCTTGTTAGTGTATGCTCTAAAACCAAGATGGTTTAAGGTGTTTTGTATTTACACTTATTTATGTTATATTTATCCATGTGGTATTTTTCTTTATCATCTATACTTATATTTCCATGTTACTTGCTTGATTGATAAAGTCCTTAGAATATTGACTGTGTATTAGAGATTGTAAGGGTTGCAATTATGAGAACCTAATACATAAAGTCATATTCTTAAATATCCCTAGTTATAATATTAATGAGATTGGACATCGTTAATACCGATAGACTAGAACATACTTTGCTTCTACTTATGGTAAGTAGTAGTTGATCTTATTGACTATGGTGTGCGTGACACTTAAGCTGGTATGTGGATGCTTGTTTGAGAACAAGTTCATTGGATTGATCCGCCAAGAGTTTCAACTATAGTGCCAATAGTTGAACTCTTAATGGCAATGGTGTAAGTGATCCTTTGACTTGAGATTACCATAGTATCTTGAGTGTGGATTGCTATACTTTGACTCTATTCCTCGGTGCCCGTAAAAGGGTAACTCATAGGTTAGAGATTGGGTATAGTTTGAAGCATGGAAAGATAGTGAGTAATCAATATAGGATTCACCACTCCTTAATAGGAGAGTATATCCCTATATGGCCACTTGTTGGAAATGTTAACTCATAAATCTTCTGCAGAAGTGATAGTATAACTTGGAAGTAGTTTCAAGGTTTTTACATCATGGAGAGTTATATTTCCGGAACAAGAGAATATATATTAGTCATTATTAAAGTATGCACTATACTTTTAGACTAATTGGGATATAGTGTGGTGAAAGGATATTAATTACACGATAACATTGTCATTGAAGGGTATGGTCTACCATATGACTTTCCTATTCACTTGGGTGGTCATGATGCATTGCTAGACGCCACTCATGATCTATAAGTATGAATTGATTAATTAGTGAATTAATGATAAATTAAAAGTGTTTAATTTATCTAGCTCAATTAATGAGTTATAATTTATACTTATTGCCAACGTGAATGGAACCTAATGGGTCACACACATAAAGAACAAAATCTTTGGGTTAAAATGTAATAAAGATAAGTATGAGATACTTATGGGGTTAATTTATGAGATAA
>CM045553.1:17949718-17995008 GCA_024721245.1 Mitragyna speciosa
ATGATTGAGATTAATTTATCTACTAACCAAGACTCATGGGTATTAGATACCGGATCTGGATCTCATATTTGTAATAATATGCAGGGTCTTAAAGATAGTAGAACTCTAGCAAAGGGAGAGGTCGAGCTACGCGTGGGGAATGGAGCAAGAGTTGCTGCATTAGCCGTAGGAACCTATGTACTCTCTTTGCCTACTGGGCTTATTTTAGAATTAAGAAACTGTTATTTTGTTCCCGTACTTACAAAGAACATCATTTCTATCTCATTGTTAGATTTGGATGGATTTACCATCATTCAAAGGAATAAAAGTTGTTCTTTTTCACGTGATGGTATTACTTATGGTACTGGTACATTATTTAATGGTTTATATATTCTAGATGAAGAAAAGTCCATTCTCAACATAAACACCAAGAAACAAAAATTAGATATTGTTAACCAAACATACCTTTGGCATTGTAGACTTGGTCATGTAAATGAGAAACGCATATCCAAGTTACATAAAAATGGATACTTGGACTCATTTGATTATGAATCATTTGGGACATGTGAATCTTGTTTACTTGGCAAGATGACCAAGACACCTTTTACTGGAAAGGGTGAACGTGCTAGTGATCTTCTTGGGCTTATACATACTGATGTTTGTGGCCCAATGTCGATCCATGCTAGAGGTGGTTTCTCCTACTTCATCACTTTCACGGATGACCATTCTAGATATGGTTATGTGTTTCTAATGAAGCACAAATCCGAGGCTTTTGAAAAGTTCAAAGTCTTTAAAGCTGAAGTTGAGAAACAACTTGGCAAGAGTATCAAAACACTTAGATCTGATCGAGGTGGAGAATACTTAAGTCAAGAGTTCCAACAATATCTAGAGGAAAATGGGATTATTCCTCAATGGACTCCTCCATACACGCCACAACTAAATGGTGTGTCTGAAAGGAGAAATCGTACTTCTATTAGATATGGTACGTTCTATGATGAGCCATGCATCACTTCCTAGTTCGTTTTGGGGATATGCCTTAGATTCCGCCTCCTATATACTCAACCGTGTTCCATCAAAATCTGTTGATACCACACCTTATGAGATTTGGTATGGTAAGAAACCAAATCTTAATCATTTAAAGGTTTGGGGTTGTTCTGCTTATGTGAAGCGGAACATGTCAGACAAGCTAGAGGCTAAGTCTGACAAATGCTTGTTTGTGGGATATCCTAGAGAGAGTCGTGGATATTACTTCTACAATCCCCTTGAACAAAAGGTGTTTGTTTCAAGACATGCTACTTTTCTAGAAAAATTGTTTATTCTTGAAAGAAGTAGTGGGGGTAAAGTAGAACTTGAAGAAATTCAAGAACCACAAAGTAGTCAACAGTTGGAACAAGAGCTTACGCCACATGTTGATGAGGCGCAGTCGGAAGCTCAAGTTACACAAGAACTTCGTAGATCTAGTAGAACACGTTATGCTCCTGAGAGATATGGATTTCTCATAAGTGAGAGCAATGATGTGTTAGTCATAGATGATGACGATCCTACTAGTTACGAAGAAGCTATGTCTAATGTAGACTCTTTGAAGTGGCGCGAAGCCATGAAATCCGAAATGGATTCCATGTACGAGAACAAGGTATGGACCTTGGTCGAGCCACCTGAAGGGATAAAACCTATAGGGTGCAAGTGGGTCTTTAAAAGAAAGACTGACATGGATGGTAACATTGTTACCTATAAAGCAAGGTTAGTGGCAAAAGGTTATAAACAAAGGCAAGGAATTGACTTTGAAGAAACTTTTTCGCCGGTAGCTATGCTTAAATCCATAAGGATTTTGCTTGCGATAGCTGCTTATTATGACTATGAGATTTGGCAAATGGATGTCAAGACTGCATTCCTTAACGGAAATTTGCAAGAGGATGTGTACATGACACAACCTGAGGGTTTTGACTCCATTGATAGTCATAAGGTATGTAAGCTACAAAAGTCCATTTATGGACTCAAGCAAGCTTCGAGGAGTTGGAACATTCGTTTTGATGAGACAATCAAAGAGTTTGGTTTTCTTAAGAACGAAGACGAGCCTTGTGTATACAAGAAGGTGAGTGGGAGCGCTGTCGTTTTCTTAATACTTTATGTGGATGACATACTGTTGATGGGAAACGACATACCTTTATTACAAACTATAAAGGTATGGCTGTCCAAAAGTTTCTCCATGAAAGATCTAGGAGAGGCAACCTATATTCTGGGAATTAGGATCTATAGAGATAGATCCAAGAGGTTGCTTGGTCTCAGTCAATCGACATACATAGACAAGATGCTAAAGAGGTTTAGCATGGAGCAATCGAAGAAGGGGTACTTACCTATGAGACATGGGATTACTCTTTCAAGAGACATGTGTCCTAAAACACCTGTCGAGATTGATAGCATGCAAAAGATTCCTTATGCCTCGGCAATAGGATCCATTATGTATGCTATGCTATGTACGAGACCCGACGTCTCCTATGCTCTAAGTGTTACGAGTAGATTCCAAGCTAACCCTGGTGAGGGTCACTGGGTAGCTGTCAAGAGTATTCTTAAGTACTTGAGAAGAACTAAAGAATTATTCTTGGTTTATGGAGGACACACTTTGGAAGTGTGTGGTTTCACTGATGCGAGTTTTCAGTCTGACAAGGATGATAGTAAGTCGCAGTCTGGATTTATATTCACGTTAAATGGTGGTGCTGTGAGCTGGAAGAGTTCGAAGCAAGAAACTACCGCTGATTCTACAACTGAAGCCGAGTACATTGCTGCTTCTGAAGCTGCAAAAGAGGCTGTTTGGATCAAAAAGTTCGTCACCGAGCTAGGAGTGGTTCCTTCCATTGTTGATCCTATACCTTTGTATTGTGACAACAATGGTGCCATCGCCCAAGCAAAGGAACCTAGGTCTCATCAACGATCCAAACATGTACTTAGGCGCTACCATCTTATTAGAGAAATAGTTGGTAGGAATGATGTAAAGATAGAAAAGGTTCCCACTGATGACAATATAGCTGATCATCTCACTAAGGCCTTGTCCCAGAAAAAGCATGATACTCATGTAAATGCTTTTGGCCTAAAACAAATGAGTGATTGGTTTTAGTGCAAGTGGGAGTTTGTTAGTGTATGCCCTAAAACCAAGATGGTTTAAGGTGTTTTATATTTACACTTATTTATGTTATATTTATTCATGTGGTATTTTTCTTTATCATCTATACTTGTATTTCCATGTTACTTGTTTAATTGATAAAGTCCTTAGAATATTGACTGTGTATTAGAGATTGTAAGGGTTACAATTATGAGACTCTAATACATAAAGTCATATTCTTAAATATCCCTAGTCATAGTATTAATGAGATTGGACATCATTAATACGGATAGACTAGCACATACTTTGCCTCTACTTATGGTAAGTAGTAGTTGATCTCATTGACTATGGTGTGCGTGACACTTAAGCTGGTATGTGGATGCTTGTTTGAGAACAAGTTCATTGGATTGATCCGCCAAGAGTTTCAACTATAGTGCCAATGGTTGAACTCTTAATGGCAATGGTGTAAGTGATCCTTTGACTTGAGATTACCATAGTATCTTGAGTGTGGATTGCTATACTTTGACTCTATTCCTCGGTGCCCGTAAAAGGGTAGCTCATAGGTTAGAGATTGGGTATAGTTTGAAGCATGGAAAGATAGTGAGTAATCAATATAGGATTCACCACTCCTTAATAGGAGAGTATATCCCTTTATGGCCACTTGTTGGAAATATTAACTCATAAATCTTCTGCAGAAGTGATAGTATAACTTGGAAGTAGTTTCAAGGTTATACATCATGGAGAGTTATATTTCTGGAACAAGAAAATATAAATTAGTCATTTAAAAGTATGCACTATACTTTTAGACTAATTGGGATATAGTGTGGTGAAAGGATATTAATTACACGGTAACATTGTCATTGAAGGGTATGGTCTACCATATGACTTTCCTATTCACTTGGGTGGTCATGATGCATTGCTAGACGCCACTCATGATCTATAAGTATGAATTGATTAATTAGTGAATTAATGATAAATTAAAAGTGTTTAATTTATCTAGCTCAATTAATGAGTTATAATTTATACTTATTGCCAACGTGAATGGAACCTAATGGGTCACACACATAAAGAACAAAATCTTTGGGTTAAAATGTAATTAAGATAAGTATGAGATACTTATGGGGTTAATTTATGAGATAAATTAACTTAAAGGACTTATTTATAAATATTCTAAGTCTTGCAGGAAATTAGTTTCCTAAAAGAAATAAAGTAACTAATTGGTTTCCTTATGGAATAGATTTCCTAAAGGAGAAGGATTAGCTTAAAGTAAGTTACCTAAACCTTCTTGGTTTCCTAATTAGCTTTATTTCCTAAAAGACTAGAATACTTCCTCTATAAATAGGTTCATGCTTTGACTCTTGAATTATTATTGCTACACAAAAAGAAAACTAGTGAGAGAAAATAGAAGAAAGAAAAGGCACGCCTCTTCTCTCTCTCTAGGCGTCTCTCTCTCTCTCTCCTAAGGGTTAGGTTTTTCTTCTTCTTGTGTTCTTAATAATTCAAGGGAGCTAGCACTCAAAAGTCAAAGCAAGCAAGCCTACAAGGTTCCCAAAGAAGTTGTTCGTGTGGATATCGTTAGAGGCTCTACGCTTGGAGGGCTTTTCGTGGTAGATCTAACATCTTCTTCGAAGGATCTTTGCCTAGAAGCATAGAAATCTTCTGTGCTTAAGGTAATCTTCATGCAAACCCCCTTGTAAATCATATAGATATGTCAAAGAGATCCATGGTTATGGTAATAAATTTTTATTTTCCGCTGCGTTACCTATGCTATTACCTTACACCTTTCACCTGCAATTTTAGGGCGCGACAAGTAGTTCATATGAAAAATAATGGATACTTAAGTGAATCATTACAATTCATATTTTCATGAGATTTCATCATGAGAATAGTTAGAATCTTGTCATTGCATAGAGAGATCTAGTTATGACACTTATGGAATTGGATTCTGTTAGTGTATGCCCTAAAACCAAGTTAGTTTTTGGGATTTTTATTACACTTCTTTCATGTTATACTTATATATGTGGCATTTTCTTTGTCATTTAATACTTGTTATTAATATTACTTGTTTATTTGATAAAGTCCATAGAATATTAACTGTGTATAAGAGATTGTAAGAGTTACAATGATGAGACTCTTATTACACATAAAGTTATATTCTTAAATATCCCTAGTCGTAGTATTAATGAGATTGGACATCATTAATATGGGAAGACTAGCACATACTTTGCCTCTACTTATGGTAAGTAGTAGTTGATCTCGTCAACTATGGTGTGCGACACCTAAGCTGGTATGTGGATGCTTGTTAGAGAACAAGTTCATTGGATTGATCCACCAAGAGTTACTATTCATAGTGCTAATGAATTATACTCTTAATGGCAATGGTGTAAGTGATCCTTAGACTTGAGATTACCATGGTATCTTGAGTGTGAATTGCTATGCTTTGACTCTATTGCTCGGTGCTCGTAAAAGAGTAGCCCATACGATAGAGATTGGGTATAGTATGAAGCATGGAAGGATAGTGAGTAATCGATATAGGATTCACCACTCCTTATTATAGGAGAGTATATCCCGGATTGGCCACTTGTTGAAATATAACTTAAAGAATCTTTTGCGCAAAAGTGAAAGTATGACTTGAAAGAGTTTCAAGGTTATACTTTTATGGAAAGTTATATTTCGGGAACAAGAAATCATTAATTAGTCATTTAAAGAGTGCGCACTACACTCTTAGACTAATTGGGATATAGTGTGGTGAAAGGATATTAATTACACGGTAACATTGTCATTGATAGGTGTAGTCTACCATATGACTTTCCTATTCACTTGGGTGGTCATGATGCATTGCTAGACGCCACTCATGATCTATAAGTGCAAATTAATTAATTAGTGAATTAATGATAAATTAAAGTGTTAATTTATCTAGCTCTTAATTAATTAATTAATGAGTTATAATTTGTACTTATTGCCAACGTGAATGGAACCTAATGGGTCACACACAATAAGAACATGGTCTTTGGGTTAAATTGTTATTAAGATAAGTATAAGATACTTATGGGGTTAATTTATGTGATAAATTAACTTAAAGGACTTAATTATAAATATTCTAAGTCTTGATGGAAATTAGTTTCCTAAAAGGAATTAAGAAGCTATTTGGTTTCCTTTTGGAATAGGTTTCCTAAAGGAATAGGATTAGCTTAAGGCAAGCTTCCTAAACCTTCTTGGTTTCCAATTGCTCTTGTTTCCTTAAAGACTAGGATACTACATCTATAAATAAGTCCATGCCTTGACTCTTGGAAGATTGATGAAACACAACACAAAATCTAGAGAGAGAAAAATTGAGAGCATGAGAGGCGTTTCTCTTCCCAAGAAAAACGCCACCTCTCTTCTTCCTAATAGTTAGGGTTTCTTTCTTCTTCTTGTGTTCTTCATGAATCATTCAAGGGAGCTAGCACTCAAAAGGCAAGGCAAGCAAGCCCAAAGGTTCCTAAAGATCATGTTCGTGTGGATACCGTTGGAGGCTCGACACTTGGAGGGCTTTTCATGGTAGATCAACACCTTCATCGAATAGGATCTTGCCCTTTGAAGCATAGAAACCTTCTATGCTTGAGGTATTTGTGCTAAACACCCTTTAATCGTATAGATTACATCAAAGAGATCCATGGCTAAGGTAATAAATTTTTAAATTTTCCGCTGCCTTACTCCCCTTATTACCTTTCAGATTCTAAACAAGGCAAGGTAAATCTTAGTAAGTCATTTATGCAAGATTCATTAGTAGATTCTATGTTTTAGGCTTCTTTGACTTGAATTCTATAGGAGTTCTCAATCATATACCTATTCTATTTAAGGGACCCCATCTCCATCTTATTTTAAATCATGTTTAGATAATAAAAGTTAGTGAAAAAGCTTTAGTAATTGCACACATTTGATTCCCTGTGGGATTCGACATCTAATACTCAAAATACTACAACCGACCCGTACACTTGCGGATTAAGTTGGGAGATTAGGTTTTTATTACTTGATTATTGTATTTTTGTTTATAATTTTTAAACCTAATCTACACCAAGTCAAGAGTTTACAATAGAAGAACTCTTACTTTTGAGGAGACCATACATGTTACCTTCTGATGAATCGCATGATGTTGTTACTAATAACTCTTGTGAAGATGATGATTTAGGTGTGCAACAAGGTCTTGAGAAATTGAAAACTAATAATGATCAAAGGCACATCAAATAAAGATAATCTTACACAAAGGGATGAAGAAAAGAATCATGATGAAGACTAAATTCTAAAGGAGCTACCAAAGGACTTGGAAATATGCTCAACATCATCCAAAAGATCTTATTATAGGTGATCCTTTCTAAAAAGGTAAAAACTCGTTCCTCTCATAGACCTCTAATTGACAATTTTGCTCTTATTCTCATGTTGAAACCTAAGAATATAGATGAGGCTTGAAAGATGAGTGTTGGATTTTAGTCATGCAAGATGAGTTAAATCAATTTGAGAGAAATAAAGTTTGGATATTAGTTGAAGAGACCACATGATCACCCAATTATAGGCACAAAATAGGTGTTTAAGAATAAATTGAATGACAAAGGATAAATTATTAGAAATAAAGCTAAATTAGTAGCAAAATGTTATGCACAAGAGGAAAGGTATTGATTATGATGAAACTTTTGCATCAGGTAGCTAGATTAGAATCTATTAGAATGTTTCTTGCCTATGCATGCTATAAAAATTTCAAGCTATATCAAATGGATGTGAAGAGTGCATTTCTCAATGGCTTTATTGATCAAGATGTGTATGTTGAACAACCACCGGGTTTTGAACATGAAAATTTTTCAAATTATATTTTCAGAACTCTCAAAAGCTTTATATGGTTTGAAACAAGCTCCAAGAGCTTGGTATGAAAGGTTGAGTGATTTTTTGATTGAAAATGGTTTTAAAAGAGGCATTGTTGATACTACTCTTTTACAAAAATTTATAAAGATCATCTTTTAGTTGTACAAATTTATATTGATGACATTATATTTGGTACTACTAATGAGAATTTGTGCAAGGATTTTTCTAACATGATGCTAAAGGAATTTGAGATGAGCATGATGGGTGAGTTGAACTTCTTTCTTGGACTTCAAATTCACCAAATGAAGGAAGGGACATTCATCAATCAATCCAACTACACAAAGGAGTTACTAAGAGGTTTGGCATGGAGGACTCAAAGCAAGTAGGGAACTCCGATATGCACTTCAACTCAAGTTGGACAAAGATGAAGAAGGTACTAAAGTAGATGAAAAGAGTTATCGAGTATGATTGGAAGCTTACTCTATTTAACCGCTAGTAGAACCGGATATTACATTTAGCCGTATGCTTGTGTGTTAGATTTCAATCCTCTCCAAAAAATTCTCATTTGATAGCTATAAAAAGATTTTGAGATATTTGAAAGGTACTATTAACTATGGTTTGTGGTATTCTAGAACAAACTCTTTTGATTTAATAAGTTATTCGAACTCCAATTTTGCCAGGTTGTAGGATTGATAGAAAAAGCACTAGTGGAATATGTAACTTTCTTGAAAAATGTTTAATTTCTTGGTTTAGTAAGAAACAAGGCTCTATTTCTCTATCCACGAGCGAAAGCCGAATACATAGCTGTCGATACTTGTTGTGCACAAATTTTGTGGATGAATCACACACTTGTTGATTTTGGTATTACATTTGATTGTGTGCCTCTTTATTGTGATAATACTAGTTCTATCAATCTCTCTAAAAATCCCATTCAACATTCTAGAACTAAGCATATTGATGTGAAGCACCATTTCATTAGAGAATTAATGCTCAAAGGTGAGATTAGTTTAGATTATATTCTTACCAAAGATCAAATAGCTGACATCTTCACAAAAGATCTTCTCGATGATAGATCTAGCTTTCTTAGAAACAAGTTAGGAGTGGTAGAAAAGTATTTTCAGTAAAGTCTATAGCAAAATTCCTTCTTTCAACTTGATCCAAACGACTCTTGAGAAGATCTGGACATCCGGATGGTCAACAAATCAAGTGGTCAAACTGAAAACTATCTGGATGCATGGTCCAGACATTGGGCATGCAATCTGGATGTGCGGATTGGGTGCTTATAAGTCACAAACTGGTTTTTCTTCAGTTCATTTCGTGCCTCTTCAATTGCTTTCATCAGTTCCAAAACTCATTCCAATCTCAATTTTCTCATCCAATCTCATTTTTTTCCTTTTTCTCATCCCCCCCACACATTCACACACACTCTCTCTCTCTCTCTCTCTCTCTTTCATCTCTCTTTAGGGTTTCCCTTAAATTGGGATTTCTGTTTCTTCTTCTCTCTCTTTCAGTCGAGTAATTTCACTCCCAATGGCTAGTTCTCAACAAGGAGGACATAGAGGAGAACATAGTGGACATGGTAGAAGTTGTGGTCATGTCACTTACAATGTCAATGAAGAGGGGTTTATATAATATCTTGATAAGACTTTCTTTGATACTCCTTCTTTAGAGTTATACCAAACGTTGGATAATAATAATGTTATTGGGGTAAAGTACTGTGATTTTGATGATTTTGATGATGGGTTAGAAGATATTCCTATCATGTTAAGGGCCAACAATTGGGATAGAGTATGTGTAGTAAATGAAATTGTTTATGTTGATTTAGTCAAACAATTTTATGCCACTTTGAGAAAAGTTGATGAAAATGTTGAATCTATAGTCAATAACACACATTTCACATTTGATGCTAGAGAATTGAATGAGTTGTTTGGGATGCAAATGTGGATAATGAATTTTGTATTCCAAAAGAACCCTCCCCTATTATTGATTATGATGATCTTAAGAGTCTTTCTTTGGGAATCCTAGTCGTTCTAGCCTTGTATACTATAAGATGAATTATTTTACCCCCTCAAATAGAGTTTTATACTACATCATTGTAGTATCTTAGGCAACTACTAGTGGACATAAAACAGATATCACTCACATAGCACTTCATCTCTTTTATGGGCTTATGAGATCAATTCCTATTAATTTGGGTGCATTTTATGATTGAATATATGTTTACATAGTAAAGTAGACTCCAACAAAGGTTTGACATATGAGGCATATCTTGACTCTCTATTTAGGAATAATGGAGTCTCATTTGAGAGGATTGTGGGTACACGTCCTAGTGAGAGCGATAGGATTGATCGAGAATGCTTTCAGAGGCTTCACGTAGCATTTCATGGAGGTAGATGGTTGTATAGATGAGCAAATTGAAAATTTGTCATTCTCTCCGATATTGGATACGTGACTTTTTTTTTTATGATACTATTACACATATGGAGGACATACCTCATCAAATGGAAGAAGATCCGTCTCCCACTTCTTACACTAGTATTCCTCCTTCCGGTCCTTCTTCTTGGGAGACTAGACTTTTTGATGCCATAAATGGTTTATCCACTCAGATGACCCACATGCAAAATGACCTCACTGGGTTTCATACTTAAGTGATGGATTTGCAAGGCGAAGTTCGATGTGAAGTGCAAGGCATTCATCAATGCCTCGAGCGTATTGAATTAGAACATTAGTATGGTTGGGATTCAGATGATCACGGAAACTTCCCAACCTATATAAGGACAAATAGGTAAGAGCAAGAGCATAGGAGAAAAACACGACATGAAGATGATGATTCCAATGAAGACTCTTAGATTAGGATTTTATCTTTATAGCTTTAGTTTGTTTAGATGTTAGGATTTTCTAAATTTTCTTGTTATTTTCTTTAAGTTGACTATGGTTCTTTATGTGACCCTATGACTATACTTGTAATGGATGAATATTTTGTGGATATCCATTTTGTGAATCTATTTTGTGCATATCTATTTTGTGTATGTTCTTTTTTTTATGATGCCAAAAGGTGAGAAAAGTCATGTTTATATACGTTGCACATGTTTAAGGGGAGCATATATTGAGGGAGAGTATATATATTGAAGGCTTTTGGGCTATTTGAGTTATTTCTTCTCTTTTGAAAAAAGTTATGACATGCACTTCTCTTTTTGTATGGTTATTATGCTTATATATTTCATCATAGGTTTGTCATCATCAAAAAGGGAGAGATTGAAAACTATATGGTCTAAATCGCCTTAGTTTTGATGCTTAACAAAACCTATGATTTAGCAACTAATGTTTGAATAAATATCCTTTGCAGCTGAAAGCAAACAAGTTGAAAAAGGTAGCAAAATAGTCATTCGAATGACCATCTGAACGCATCAAGAGGACGTCCAAATCAACAGGTTGCATAGAATAAAAATAGGCAGTAGCTATCCAGATGTCAATCCGAACGAGCATCTGGATGTCCGGATTGCTAAAATATTCCAAAACAAGAGAAGTTAGTAGCTATCCGGACGCTCATCGGACGTCCGGATTGCGAGAATGATTAAAAACTAGGAAGGTCAGTAGCTATCCTGACGCCCATCCAGATGAGGCATGCGGACATCCAGACCTCAAGAAGCATATTTGAGAATGAACCAAAAGAGATCCGAAATACCATCTGGATAAGGATTCGGACACCTATTTGAACGTCCAAACTATTCCTTGCGGATGTTCGGATAAAAAAAACTATGTCTAACGGCTAGTTTTTTAATATGACCCCATTTTGGCCAATTTTTTCACTCCCTATAAAATGAACATTGTGCAGAATTGTCAAGAACTTTTATCTACTTGATGCATTTTAGAGTGATTTTGTGTGAAAATACTTCCCCTTGTAAAGTCTTGATTTTTGAAGTGAGATAATTAGAAATTGTTCTAGTGGAGTTTTTCCTTAGTTGGGTGAGAGCCATTCAATTGTAACTTGAGAGCGTTAAAGAGAGCATTTTTGTAAAACTTTTGGCTCAACTAGAGGTGTTTAGTGTGAGCAAAAGTGATCCCTCAAGGTTGTATAATTGGTATTGCTTCACCAATTGAAGAAGCTCACTAGTGGAAAGTAATCAACTTAGGAGTGGACGTAAGCATCGAGCTTGGTGCCAAACTACTATAAATTGGTTGTGTTCTCTACTATTACTCTTTAAATTTCTTAGTTTGTTGCTTCTTTAGTTGATTCTTTATTGTAATTAGTTTACATATTTGGGGTGGAAAAGTGGTATACTTGGGATTAAAATTTTATTCAGCCTAATTTACCCACCTCTTAGGTTGCCTTGGGACTAACATCATCAATCCTAGCAACCCAGGATCATGCATCCGTCTAGTAACCTAGTCGGCATCTGTTTATTTACATTTCAAATTTGGCAACCCAAACTTTACATTTTCATCAATCTTGGCAGCCCACAACTATGCATCCGTCTAGCATCCTCATGGGTATCTGTTTGTTTACATTTTTAGTTTGGCAGTTCAAACCTTGCATTTTCATTAATCCTAGTAGCCCAAGATCATGCATCCGTCTAGCAGCTTGGTCGGCATCTGTTTATTTACTTTTCAAATTTAGTAGCCCAAACATTACGTTTTCATCAATCCTAGCAGCCAAGAATCATGCATCTGTTTAGCCACCTAGTCGGTATCTGTTTATTGACATTTCATGTTTGGTAGCCCGAAGTTTCCATTTTCATCAATTTTGCCAATCTAAATTATGCATCCGTTCAGCAGCCTGAACGGCATTTGTTTACATTTTAGTCGAGTAGTTCAGACTTTGCATTTCATCAATCCTAATAGCCCAAGATTATGCATCCATTTAGTAACGCAAACAACATCTATTTATTTGCATTTTTAAGTCTGACAGCCAAAACTTTGCATTTAATTTATCAGTAAATATTTTGTTCGGTAGCCTAGACCGCTTTATGTTATCTTAGTTTGGCGGTTTAAATGTTGCATTTCCTTTTTTATTTTGGTCACAAGTTTTGAAAAGTTGGAACCTTTATACTATCATTTGTACTAGTTTTTTACATCCACAGTGCATGTGCATTCAAACTATGTTTGACCTGATTCCCTTCATCGGGATACGTTAGCAACTCCAGGCGAGTTCGGGCAACCCTTGTGTTTTTATTTGCATGAGTGTTTTGTGTTTGTAGTTCATCTGAAGTACGTTTGACCTAATTCTTTTCACCAGGATAAGTAGGCAGTTCCTAAAGAGGTCGGTCGCATGTTTTTCTATATTCATTTGTTCATTGGTTGCATTGCAGTACATTTTTGCACTATGCATGTTTACACGTTTAGTTTAACTTTGCATTTGTTTTATATCTGATAAGAGAAAATTTTATCTATTTTAGTGTATGTATTATTATGTGTTTTTAATGTATTTTTAGTATTTTTAGCCAAAATTTGGCTCAATTTGATTAAGTTTCTTCCATTTGAAGAATTTCTCAAAAATTAGGATTTTTACCCGATTTTTATGGTTTTGAAACAAAATTTATATTTTGAGCAAATTAATGCACAATCTTTGTACAATCTTTCAAGTTTTATACATTCAATCATAATTTGGATCAATTGGAGTAATGGACATCCCATTCTTAGTGGTTTCAAGGATGATTGAATTTGGAATTTTAATAGAACAACTTTTACATTCAAACTTGGAGGATTGTTTTGCTCAACTTTTGGAAAATTCTCATCAAAAAATTCACCATGGAATTAAAGGATCAACATCACAAAAAGGTCTCAAGGGCATAAGAGGCATAACAAGCAAAAGAGATGTAATATCCGAAAGTTTTTTAAGCTTATATATATGTGTTTATCTATATTAATAATAATAATAAAAATACTATATTATAATTAATAAGTAAAATTAAATAAGGAAGTTATTGGGTGAAAGAAGTTATTAGATAGTGGTAGAGAGATGAGGGAACATGTTTGGATAGTGGGTAAGTGTTGTCATTGGAGTGGTAACTTCCAAAACTATCTGTATAATTAAATATATCAGATGAATGTAAATACACAGAACGTCATTTGTATAACTTCCAATTCTCTCTCCATATCTCTTTTCTCTATTATCAGACAATCAAATATCTAAGAATAGATCTAGTACAATTATTAGAATCTTGCATCTCTTCCAAGACTAGACAAGTAAGTATCTAATCTCATTTAATTATTATTATTATTATTATTATTATTATTATTATTGTTATTATTATTATTATTAAGAATTTTTTTAATTTGCTAATTTTAGGAAATGGTCAGATGAATTAGCATGCTTTTATATGATTTATTTTTTTTTAGGATTCTTGTTTATTAATTTGCTAAACCACGGCTTGGTTTAAGTCCATAAGACATTGAAATTGCAATAGACATTTTGTCAAAATTGTATTGAAACCTGGACGCACTGATGTTGATATATTTTTTTCTTATGCATTTTCAGTTGCATGTATTATATGATTGGATAAATCACTCATAAAATTTTTGTTCTAAAATGTTTGTTAATCATTTAAGTGGTTAGCTATATTCGTTTTCAAAAGTGTATTGTCAAACAGTTTCATAAATAACATAGAATCCATAATTATCTGGTTTTGATTATATATATATTAATTAAAGAATATAACATAATGTAGTACATGGCATGATTTACACGTCACTTGAGTATTTGGCATGTAAATCAAAGTGGAATAGTTTCTAATAACCTGTAGAAATTGATGGATGATGTTAATAAATTGAATAATGAATTAGACATGGTTCTACTGCACTGTACACATGGGCAGACGACATAATATGGGTTTTGAATGATTAACTCGTGGAGATATTAGTTGTTATTAGGCTAAGATTTTGATTTGTGGAAACTAATATTAGATAGTCATTGAATTTCGGATTATTAGTATAAGTCTTAGGAAAGGTGACTAATTAAGTTGATTATTAATTGGTTTCTATAAGTTGAAGGTTGAAACAATAGGTGGGCTGACTAATTAAGCTGCTTAGGATGGCCCAAAGTAATTATTAATTAATTAAGCTTGCCATTAAAAAAAAGAAAAACGAACAATTGGGCCAAGTTAAATGTTGGGCCTAACAAGGTAAAAGACTAATAGATTTAGTTAACAAGCTAAATTATTAAAAGGTAAATGTTATTAAACTACAAATGCCCCATGAATTTTATGTATTACAAATTAAAGCATATTTTCATTAAGGGCTATAATTTTATTACTAAGCCCCCAAAAAATATTAAAATAAAAAAAATAAAAAAATAAAGAAAAGGAAAGGAAAGTTGCCATTTTTGGAAAATTTCACAACACCCTTATAAATTATCTAATAATAAAATACTTAAAATATAGCCTATGATCAAAGAATGCAAGCTAATTAGAATTGATCATGTATCTACTATAGGTACAAACCAATAGTAAGAGGAATTAGGAGTATTCCTTTCGAGCAGTTTGAGGTAGGTGATGTTTATCCTCTGTATTTTTATTAAATGTTTTATTTTGATATATGCAAAAGATGGATCATGTATGCCTACTTTCAAATGTTTTATTGTGTTAAGTGATAGAAAAATGAATGTTATTTTTTTATTAGTTTTATTGAATTATGCATGTGACATATGAAATGATTTTTAAGTATGAAAGGCTCTAAATGGTCATGAAATAGACGGTAGGGGCTATAGTCCTGTCATGTATGATAATCAAGTGAAGATCAAGGAAAATGCTTGATTGGTTATAGATAGTCATGGAAGTCGGTATAAAGCCTGGCCGATTCACTCATGTACGGGTAGGTTAAGTGAAGATCAAAGAAAATGCTTGACCTATTGCCCTCCTAGATTAGGGTTAAACTCTAAGTTGAGTACTCAGGAACCGAATATTACATGTGCATATTTATGAGCCATATTTGATATGTTTGCTTAATTGACAAAATATGCTATGATAATGTTCATGTTATGTTATGTGATTTGATGTCACTTGACTTTGATAAATAATTTTATGAGTATTAGATTTACGTTACAGTTATTCTGAATTGATTATGCATGTCGTATAGTATGACAAATGTTACAAAAGTAGTATAATTACATATAGCTGCATGATCCAACAGAGGTGTACATGCTACCTACTGAGCATCATGTCGCTCAATCCGTTCTCCCTTATCATTTTACAAACCTTAAGGACTATGATGTGGTATACGTAGAGGACCCAGAAGATTATTGTTACAGATTGTTTTATTTTTTATGTAGTAGACATTAGTGTTAAGATTTACGGTTATGTAGTATGGATATGTGTAAAACATCTTTAAGTTACGTTTTGTATTTTGATTGGGCATGTAGGCCCAAAATGGATGATGGGTTATTTTCTTATTACTAGTATGTATCGCGCTTATGTAGTTCTTTTATTAAATATTAAAGTGGTGTTTTTAGAATGATAATTAGTGCCTTGTATTCTCGGGTTTTGAGGATACGGTGATTGTCTCTGTCTGGCACATGCGGGCTAGGGGCGTGACAAGAGAAGTGCAAAGAAGCAATGGAAGTGAAGAAGAGGAGAAAATTAGGCATCAGTAACCATGACACATTTCTATATTTTGGCAATAACTTGAGCTACAATTATTGGATTGAGATGATTCTTGTGGAATTTTAAAGCTAAGACAATACTCTACAATTCTTGTGAAGACATCAAAATCTAGTTCTCACATCTTCATAGCCAAAAATTCAAATTACTAAAGAACAAAGCTCTCCTAACCACATCTCAATATTTTTGCCATATGTTTGCATCTAGAACTCAAAATGACCCGATTCTTGTGTTTTTGGAAAGCCAATTCAAAGGGTTACAACTTTCATGTTTTGAGAAAAAGCTGATTTTGACTTCTTCTGGAAGCAATACGTGGATCACGATACGCGAATAACCTGCCATGCATTGCCATCCGCGTATCATGCATGTCGACCAGAAAGTGATGGTTCCAACTTGCAGCTTATCTTCCAGCCCCTTCTGATGACTTTTTAAATATTCCTTGCACCTGCACCACCCTAGAAAACATTGCAAAATCCAAGGAAAATCTTTTTGTGATTTTAAGACAACTTTTCATGCAATTTTCCATGCAAGTTGGTGAGATGATTAGGGTGAATTTGTCTATAACTAGGGAGCTCTTGCAAGTCATTTAAAACATGTCTTGGAGGGAGAAGCACTCCCAAGTAGCATATAGTAGTATTTTTCTTTGTAGTTTAGAAGAATTTTCATTACTTGTAGGAAAACTCTCGGAGAATTCAAGTGTATCAATTCATATCAATGAGAAATGGAGCTTTGGAGCCATGTTCTACCAACAAATGAGCATTTCTTGCCTTAGTTCTTTAATTTCTTACTTGTTTATGAGTTGTTTCTATTATATGTTATTCATACAAGCTATGTTTAACTATATACATGTCTTAGGGTATGTTATTCAAGAGTTTTCATGTATGACAATCAAGTGAAGATCAAGAAAAATGCTTGATTGGTTATAGATAGTCATGGAAGTTGGTATAAAGCCTGGCCGATTGACTACATGTATGGGTAGGTTAAGTGAAGATCAAAGAAAATGCTTGACTTACTGCCCTCCTAAATTGGGGTTAAACTCTAGGCTGAGTACTCAGGAGCCGAACATTACATGTGCATGTTTATGAGCCATATTTGATATGTTTTCTTAATTGACAAAATGTGCTATGAAAATGTTCATGTTATGTTATGTGATTGGATGTCACTCGACTTTGATAAATAATTTTATGAGTATTAGATTTACGTTACAGTTATTCTGAATTGATTATGCATGTTGTATAGTATGACAAATGTTACAAAAGTAGTATAATTACGTATAGCTGCATGATCCAACAGAGGTGTACATGCTACCTACTGAGCATCATGTCGCTCAATCCGTTCTCTCTTATCATTTTACAAACCTTAAGGACTATGAATGAGGTATACGTAGAGGACCCAAAAGATTATTGTTACAGATTGCTTTATGTTTTATGTAGTAGACATTAGTGTTAAGATTTAAGGTTATGTAGTATGGATATGTGTAAAACATCTTTAAGTTACGTTTTGTATTTTGATTGGGCATGTAGGCCCAAAATAGATGTTTGGTTATTTTCTTATTACTAGTATGTATCGCGCTTATGTAGTTCTTTTATTAAATATTAAAGTGGTGTTTTTAGAATGATAATTAGTGCCTTGTATTCTCAGGTTTTGAGGACACGGTGATTGTCTCGTGTCTGGCACGTGCGGGCTAGGGGCGTGACAAGAGAAGTGCAAAGAAGCAATGGAAGTGAAGAAGAGGAGAAAATTAGGCATCAGTAACCATGACACATTTCTATATTTTGGCAATAACTTGAGCTACAAATATTGGATTGAGATGATTCTTGTGGAATTTTAAAGCTAAGACAATACTCTACAATTCTTGTGAAGACATCAAAATCTAGTTCTCACATCTTCATAGCCAAAAATCCAAATTACTGAAAAACAAAGCTCTCCCAATCACGTCTCCGTATTTTAGCCATATGTTTGCATCTGGAAATCAAAATGACCTGATTCTTGTGGTTTTCGAAAGCCAATTCAAAGGGCTACAACGTTCATGTTTTGAGGAAAAGCTGATGTTGACTTCTTCTGGAAGCAATATGCAGATCATGATACGCGGACAACCAGCCACGCATCGCCATCCACGTATTATGCATGTTGACCAGAAAGTGATGGTTCCAACTTGCAGCTTATCTTCCAGCCCCTTCTGATGACTTTTTAAATATTCCTTGCACCTACACCACCCTAGAAAACATTGACAAAATTCAAGAAAATCTTTTTGTGATTTCAAGACAACTTTTCATGCAATTTGCCATGCAAGTTGGTGAGATGATTAGGGTGAATTTGTCTATAAATAGGGAGCTCTTGCAAGACATTTAGAAAAGTTTGAAGGGAGGAGCACTCCAAAAGTAGTTAGTTTACTAGTTTTCTTTGTAGTTTTATAAGAAATTTCAATACTTGTAAGAAAACTCTTGGAGAATTCACTTGTACTACATCATATTCAAGGAAGAAATGAAGGATTGGAGCCATTGAAATGAGAATTTCTATTCTCTTTCTCTTTATTTCCTTACTTGTTATGAATTACTTTAATGAATTCTTATACGTTTCAAGTTTTGAATTCCATGCTTAACTAAATACTTGTCTTAGGGTAAGATGAAGCTAATTATATGATTTGAATGTTATTATACTTGCTATAACTTGTATTTGCTTGTTCATCTATCAAGGTTTAATATTTGTAGTAGCTTGATCAACTATTGCAAATCATTTAGATGTTATTTGACAATAAGAAATGCTTATAACATTGGAAAATGGTAGATGAAACTTATGTTGTACACACATGCAAATAGTGGTAGAAGTAGGTGAATTGAGGTTGTTTAATACCACAATTCATGCATTTCACAAGGGTTCATCATGGAAATATTTGAACTCTATCAATTCATTGTGAAAACAAGTCTTGATTTCATATGGAATTGCAATCCTAAGCAAGACAAGATTAATATAGCAAGGTGTTAATTCATTCAATCGTATTAATGACAATTAGTGGATTCTCAACCCTATTACTTGTGTTTGTGAATTTCTTCCATTTGTTTTAATTCAAGTAGTTGAATTTTCTTATTTTGCACACCACCTATTTGATGTATTGTCTAGATAATAGAGTAAGTTAGTAGCTTTGGTACTTGCAAATTCTTGTTTCCTCGTGGGATCGACCCTAATACTTCCCCTACTACATTTGATCCGTGCACTTGCGGAAAGGGGTATTAGGTTATAAATTTTATTACTTGTTTGTGTGAATTTGCTTAATTTTGATAGTACTTAAAGCCTCACAATCAAGTTTTTGGCGCCAGTTGCCGAGGGAAACTAAAGAAAGATTGGCAATATCAAGGCTAAAATGCTAGCTTTATTAGTCTAGACATTGTTTTATTTTGTTCTTTTATATCTTCTTGTTTGTGGTTTTGTAGGTACCTAAATTCGAATTCGATGTGAAGAAAGGAAGAATTGAAGGTTAGAAGTCATTCAAGCATTTTATTCGAATACATGGAAGGCAACTTTCAATGGAATAGTTATTGGCCTTATAATGAATACAAGTCCTAGTATTCATGAAGGTATGTCTTCTAAGTGATAAGTTGCAAGGTGTTAATATCTCAAATAGGATACATTGGAAGGCATGCTTAATGAAGAGATTTGGTTATGATTCTAGTGTAAATTTTCCTTCTTGTACCACTTGTAGGAGGAAATCATGCATATTATGAATGTGGTTATATAATGATGTACAATATGCAAACAATTGCATTATGCACCTTCAATGTGATTATTATGCTCATAATAATAATGAGGGATGGATAAATCATTCTAATTATGATTGGAATGAACAATGAAATCAACCAATTCAACTACTTATGTTGAACAAAAGTCTTCTTTCGACTTAGCCATTGAAAATTTTGCTCATGAAACTAAGAATATGGCTAGTTCAAATTGTGAAAGATATGAAAAAGAGGATGTATTTGATGAAATAAGTAGGAATATTGATGGCCATATTGCTAGAATTAAAGAAGCCTTGAACTCTACGAATAAAGAAGAAATTGTTGAAGAAAATGAAATTAACCACAAGTTACCATGTGTTGAAAAGGCAAGTAGCAAACAAGTAGAAATATGTGACAATGAGTACAAAGTTAAGATAAATGAGAATTTTGAAGATGATTTACGTGAATTTGTGGCATATTGGTCTTCTCGTAATCCAAATGATGATTGGGTTGATTGTGTGGTCATGAATTGGGTGAATCATTTGAATATGATTCAAAATGAACATTTTGATCAACAAGAACCTACTTGTGTTGCTGCTATTGAAACATTATCTAATGCTACAAATGAATGCACACAAGATGAATTAAATGCATTAGAGAGTGAGATTGAGGTTTGTGATACTAAAATGTGTAAATCATTGACTTGTGGGACTTGTGCTATATGTGAAGAAATCGAAAGTGCCCTCAAAGGAAATACCATGAAATGATCCTCAATTATGTTGAACCAATGCTTGAGTCCCCTATCAATGAGCCTTTTAATGTTGAATGTGAGCATGTTTGTGAGAAAGTGGTGGAATTTGAGGAAATAAAGATTGATCATCAATGTGTTGTTTCATCTATTTTTGATGAATATGAATGCATGGAAAGTGCAAACAAAGATGCTTATGTTGATGTAGTAAAGATATGGCATGATAAGCTTGATATGATTGAACATTCTCCTTTGATTGGTGAACTTGATTTTCTTGGTATCAATGTTGTACTAACCCATGAAAAAAGCATAGCCAATCTTGGCTATGAAATTCTTTCAAAGTGTTTCTATGATATAGGAAATGTGGCACAATGGATCATGAACATAGGAGCACTCATCTTGATACAAATGATGCATCTTTACCTACTCAATCAATTGAGCGCTAACGGTGTATTAAATCCTTTGTGGGACACTCCAATTACATGAGAGGAAGTTGGAGGAAAGTCTAGCTCTAAACTTTAAATGAAGTGCTTGTTAGGAGGCAACCCAATGTTTTTGGTATTTTAAGTTCCTTTGGTGTGTTTTGTGTTTTATGTGTGTTTTATAGTTAGTGTGTTTAATTAGTTTAGTTTGAATTTGAGTTTGAAGCATTTTGATGCAATCTATGAAGTTTCATGTTTAAACTTGGATGTTGAATACCAAATTTTTATAACTCTTGTGTTTTGAATGTACATTTGGTTTAGATATCTTACTTTCATCATTTGAAAGGTGTTTGAAATGGTTTTGTGGTTAAAATGAACAAGAAAACCAATTTGAAACATTGAAATGCAAAGTACTATTCCATAGATTACTATTCATAGTGCCAACTTTGATTAAGTACATTGATACTCATTTTGTAATCCATGAACATTTGATGCATAAATTGGATTTGAGCAACTTTGTTTTATCATTTGAAACTTGTTCAAAGTGATTTTGAAGTCCAAAACATGCAAAGAATCAAATTGAGCTTTTTAGTGAAAAAGTAACTATTCATTTGATTGTTTAACATCAAATTTGATTCTTTGTGATTTTGGTTTTAAATTTCAAATTTTGATGTTTTAAATGCCTAAAAATCATGTTAACAACTTTTTTTTCACCTGGAAACATGTTTGAAGTGTTGGATTGATAAAAACCATCCCAAAGAAAAATTTGAATTTCAAGTTCACCTTGAAATTCAATGTTGCAGAATTTTCGGACAGCCCATTTTGCTCAATTCTAGTTTCGTATGTGTTGATGTTTAGGATGATTTTAATGCATGGATTCAAAGTTTTTTGACATGATCACATGATCATAAAGTTATTTGCCCAAAATTAGAGGTTTAAATGGTAGAAATAAGCACTTGACGTGGCTGAAAAATCAGCTTGATAGACAAAATCTGCAGCTGCAACTTTTGGGAGGTTGAGTAGATCTGTGGATGCTTGATCTGCAGGTCTGACCCATGTATCTTGACCCACGGATCCATAGAATTTTGGCCCTTCCTTTGGTGCTTTTGAGTGGTTTTGTTTGGCAATTGTTATGGCATGATTTGTGTGATTATTGGGCAACTTTATGAGGCATGAAAACACCATTTTAACACATTCAAATAGATTGCATTGCATGTTTCATTTCATTGATTTAAACTTTAACTTTTTGCATCAAAGTATAAATTTTTTATTTGAGGCATTTAAGTGAAAGTTTCATTTGCGTTTCATTTCATCATAACACATTACATTTGCTCAAAGCATATGTGCATCAAAATTTCACCTCCTTAGAGCTATATTGCAAGATTTAAGTGTGGGGGTAATCAATTACTTCAAAGCCTGCTATGTGACTTTTTGAGCTTATTTGTCATTAAAACATGCTTTAACATAACTTTTAGTTTTTCTAGGCTTTGAAATAAGATTGTGGAGCAAGAATGAACCAATTGAAGACATGGTGAACCATTGCAAAAGAAACTTCACAAAAGCCAATGGACATCAATGGACAACAATAATATCAACTTTTGGGACTCATGAACCAAACAAGGGGAGTTTTCTTGTTCTATTTTTCTTCCTTATCTTTTCTTTTACTTATTGAGGATAATGTGACATTTTAAGTGTGGGAGAAAGGTAAAGGATTATGTTTGGTGGGGTCTTTGGTAAAATGTGTCAAGATGTTGTTTTGATAAAATATGGCCAAAATTTTTCAAAATTTGCCTCAATATCATACTTGTATGCAATTCACTTGTTGAATTTCTTTACTTTTTGAAGTAATTTATGCAACTTTGATTGAATGTTTTCTAAAAATATATGAAGAAATAGTTATTATGTGATTAGGAGTTTTGTTTTTAAGAAAGTATATCTTGTGAAATGGTTGTAATTATGTTTTGATTTGGCATGTTTGATTTTAAATTTCTTTTCTTTACTTAATTTTACATTCCTACGTGGTAGATATGGACAATAAGTATACTTATTTTAATAAAGGGACAATAATATTATGAAGTTCAATGATCAATGTTTACTTAATACTACTCCAATGATTCAAAATGCTTAGTAACCAGGAATCTTCATCACAAAAAGTCGATTTTCGGGTCAAACGGCAATTGAATTAAGAGTATGCATAGTAAGTATGATTGAAGGTGAATTGTTGAGTAATAAGGGGTCTTCATCACAAAATGTCGATCCTTTCATCAAAAGACAATTTCACTTCTCAAACTAAGGATTAAAATGTGGTAAAAAGGATTAAAGTGTTGAGTAACCGGGGGTTTTCATCTAAAAATGTCAACTTTCGCGTCAAAAGATACTTGCAAATTATAAAGTTCAACATGTCCCTATTGTGTGTAATTAAGTTGTATATAATTGTCCATATTGAATACTTAGAATGTGAAATTTTGTAAGGAATTGAAATTTTGTTGAATAAAAGTCTTAATCTTGATATAATTATTTCCCTCTTACTTGGTATGATGAGTATTAAAATTTAACAAGGAATTGCATAATGCCTATTTGTTCTATCTTGTGGAATTACATTCAAACAATGTGGCATTTGTTATTTCAATGCTTCAATCATGTTTTTGATCTCTTGATCTTTCCAATTGCGTGAGGACAAGCAATGATTCAAGTGTGGAGGAGTTTGATAAGAGATAATTCTACCTATTTTAGTGTATGTATTATTATGTGTTTGTAATGTATTTTTAGTATTTTTAGCCAAAATTTGGCTCAATTTGATTAAGTTTCTTCCATTTGAAGAATTTCTCAAAAATTAGGATTTTTACCTTGATTTTTATGGTTTTCAAGCAAAATTTATATTTTGAGCAAATTAATGCACAATCTTTGTACAATCTTTCAGGTTTTATACATTCAATCATAACTTGAATCAATTGGAGTACAGGTCATCCCATTCTTAGTGGATTCAAGGATGATTGAATTTGGATTTCAATAGAACAACTTTTACATTCAAACTTGAAGGATTGTTTTGCTCAACTTTTGAGAAATTCTCATCAACAAATTAACAATGGAATTAAAGGATCAACATCAAAAAAAGGTCTCAAGGGCATAAGAGGCATAACAAGCAAAAGAGAAGTGCAAAGAAGCAATGGAAGTGAAGGATTGGAGAAAACTAGACGTCAGTAACAATGACATATTTTTTTATTTTGGCAATAACTCAAGCTACAAATATTGGATTGAGATGATTCTTGTGGAATTTTAAATATAATAGGATACTCTACAATTCTTGTGAAGAAGTAAAAATCCATTTCTCACATCTTCATAGCAAAAAATCCAAATTACTGAAGAACAAAGCTCTCCCAACCACATCTCAGTATTTTGGCCATATGTTTGCATCTAGAACTCTAAATGACCTGATTCTTGTGGTTTTGGAAATCTAATTCAAAGGGATACAACTTTCATGTTTTGAGGAAAAGCTGATGTTGACTTCTTTTGGGAGCAATAAGCGGATCATTGATACGTAGACAACCAACCGTGCATCGCCATCCGCGTATCATGCATGTCGGCCAGAAAGTGATGGTTCCAACTTGCAGCTTATCTTCTAGCCCCTTTTGATGACCTTTTAAAGATTCTTTGCACCTACACTACCCAAGAACATATTGCAAAATCCAAGGGAAATCTTTTTGTGATTTCATGACAACTTTTCATGCAATTTGCCATGCAAGTTGGTGAGATGATTAGGGTGAATTTGTCTATAAATAGGGAGCTCTTGCAAGTCATTTAGAACATGTCTTGGAGGGAGAAGCACTTCCAAGTAGCATATAGTAGTAGGTTTCTTTATAGTTTAGAAGAATTTTCATTAGTTGTAAGAAAACTCTTGGAGAATTCTAGTGTATCAATTCATATCAATGAGAAATGGAGGTTTGGAGCTATGTTCTACCAACAAATGAGCACTTCTTGCCTTAGTTCTTTAATTTCTTACTTGTTTATGAGTTGTTTCTATTATATGTTATTCATACAAGCTATGTTTAACTAAATACATGTCTTAGGGTTAGATGAAGCTAATTATATGATTTGAATGTTACTATACTGGCTATTACTTGTATTTGCTTGTTCATCTATCAAGGTTTAACATTTGTGGTAGCTTGATCAACTATTGCAAATCATTTAGATGTTATTTGACAATAAGAAATGCTTATAACATTGGAAAATGGTATATGAAACTTATGCTGTACACACATGCAAATAGTGGTACAAGTAGGTGGATTGAGGTTGTTTAATACCACAATTCATGCATTTCACAAGGGTTCATTATGGAAATATTTGAACTCTATCAATTCATTGTGAAAACAAGTCTTGATTTCATATGGAATTGCAATCCTAAGCAAGACAAGATTAATATAGCAAGGTGTTAATTCATTCAATCGTATTAATGACAATTAGTGGATTCTCAACCCTATTACTTGTGTTTGTAAATTTCTTCCATTTGTTTTAGTTCAAGTAGTTGAATTTTCTTATTTTGCACACCACCTATTTGATGTATTGTCTAGATAATAGAGTAAGTTAGTAGCTTTGGTACTTGCAAATTCTTGTTTCATCGTGGGATCGACCCTAATACTTCCCCTACTACATTTGACCGGTGCACTTGCGGAAATGTGTATTAGGTTATAAATTTTATTACTTGTTTGTGTGAATTTTGCCTAATTTTGATAGTACCTAAACCTCACAATCAATATCTAGGTGAGTTAAAGTTTGCTATTATTTACATCTTTGTCTGAAATCTCTACGAGATTCTCGATAGAGATGAGCAAACTATAAAAACTAAATTTTGACACATCATTTATTTTCCTAACATTAGGGGGTTTTTTATTACCTTTAGGGTCAAATCTTTGTTTTTTGGGTAAAAGAAGCAAAGTCAACTATTCCGGGAGCAAAACGGTAATTTTCAGCATGTAAATATTTTTTATCAATTTTTGGATTTCAAAGGCATATTTTGTACTTTCATACATGTTTATGAATTTTTTGTGAGTTTTTTGGATTACAGTTATTTTTGTAAATTTTGTCAGCTTAAGGGCAAAATAGTGATTTCATCACGCGAACACTATTTTTACCCATTTTTGGGTCTCAAATTTATTTTTAGGCTTTTAAGCACGTTTTTAAATTTTTCTGATGTTTTCAAGAACAATTGCTATTTTTTTTATAAATACTACATTCATGGGCAAAATGGTCATTTCGCATCTCAAATGCATTTTTGTCAGTTTTGAGTTCTAAATTCATGTTTTTAAGATTTTAAGCTTATTTTTAATTTTTGGCAATTTTTTGAAGCCAATAGCTATTTTTCTGTATATTTCGTCATTACAAAAGCAAAATAGTCATTTCGCATTCTAAACACATTTTTTGACAATTTAGGGCTCTAATTTCATTTTAGATTCTTAAACCTATTTCTAATTTTGGATAAATTTTGAGTACATCATTATTTTCGATAAATATCACGTTTAGGGAGCAAAACAGTCATTTTGCACAAGAAATCTATTTTGACCGAATTTTTTTAAAATTTATTGTTCCACGTTTTTGGTGTTTTTAAAAAAATCATGACATTTCTTAAATTTTTTGATTTTAATTTTAATTTTTAATTTTTGTGTCAAAAATTGTTTTTAAGGGTAAATTGAGATTTAATTGTTAAAAGGCATTTTGGAAATTTTGAACATTCTTGGAACACAAGATTACCTAACACTATAAATACTCCAATTGGTAAAAAAGAAAGGGGAAAAAAACGCTAAGAATATTCACTTTCTTTACCTATTAAGAAAAAATACACATTCACTCACCAAAACATACACACTAGGTACTGTTCATCATCAAGGTCCATCCACTATTAATCATCAGCTAGTTTCAAATTTAAAAAGGTAATATCTTAATTAGATTTCTTGGCTTTTAATTCATTTTTTTCCATTTTACTATCAAAATTTGATTGAATAAATGAAGAAACAACACAAAATCTGGGTTTGTTTTGTGATTTTAGTTGGATTCTTGTGGATTTTTTCTTGCTGTTTTTGGTTTATTTCTGGATTTGGTTTTCTTTTCTTCATCGTTCTTCTTCTTTTGGTTTCTTTTTCTCTCCTTCCACTCCTTCTTTCATTATCACAATTCCTTCCCCCAAACCATCAGCAATCTCCCTATTTCCTTCACTCACAACCATCAACACCATCCCTCCTCCCCAATCCAAATCTAGATACCTAGAAATCCTAGAACCTCCTACCATCACTAAGACTCCCAGACCAGACATTCACCAAAACTATCCCATTTCACCAGCAACTAGCTACACCCTGTGACAGCCCCACCTTACCCAGAGGCACACGAAAGGGCTTAGCGGACTGCCTGCCTAGCTCTCGCCAGGACTCGAATCACGCACTCACGCAAACATCCAAGCGTACTTAACTCAAAATAAAATAAAATAAAATAGAATAAAATAAAATACACTCATATTATTTACTTAAAGGTACAAGTAACATCAAGAAGTTTACATGTCATAATATACATGATTTTCACAAAGATAGCCTAAAACAGTTTGGCTATTACAATAACTAAGACATCTAGTATATTCAAAACCAGTCGATCCAGCTTTAATTGTTCAGGAAACCTGGTTAAAGGAAAACAAATAAAAGGAATGAGCTATAATAGCCCAGTGAATGCCCAAGTCATGCAACCATATCAAGATCTCATTATTTTATTGAATAAAATATTCGACAAATTAAATAATCAAGATATGAACAATTTAATTAACAAGTAGTCAAGGGCGGATACAAGGCTCAACTACGGGAGCAAGCTCAACCGCAGGAGAAGCAAGTACTGATCATGTAACCATGACTGTTAGGACCGAGATAATAGCTCAGGTCTTTATCAAAGGACATGCCAGTTTTATCACGCAAGCCCTAACCACCGTTCACCTTATAACCTCCGTACAGGCTACCACATCCAGGGAGTAATCTCAACCTTGGAGGGCCAACACGCAAGAAAGTTCAATCCGGAGTTGGCCTCTTTGAGGATTCACAACTCAAAAGGGAAAGAACAACACGCCCTAAAACACCCAGCACCTTATATCCTCCCAAGCCTGTCTGGGTTGACTATCCGTGAAGTAACGGTAAAGTTAGTCACGGAAGTCTCACGCACAAGTAACACGTTGGATAGTGAAAGCATGTAACACATTACGGAATAGATGCGATAAAGTACACATCTTTCCTCAAGTAACACATTTTATCACATAATATTTGCAAGTGTAACATAATATTTACAAGTGGAACATAACATTTCATGCATCATGCACACATAGAGACACTCACCTGGAATGCCTAAGAAAATATCTCGTAAAATGGTCGCGATTCGTTTTCGGATCCTGAAATTTAAAAGAAATAATATAATGAAAACCCGATTAAAACCCTAGTTAATTTAGTAAGAAAAATTCAAGAAAATACCCCACTTATTTCTAGGGTTTTGGTTTTAGGGTTTCTAGGGTTTAGGGTTTAGGGTTTTCTTATTCTAAGAAACTTTAAGCTATCACTAGATCATTTTCTAAAAATTCCTGCACATCAACTTCCTTAAATTGAGCATATTCTAGGTTTAAAAATCTCACTTGTCAATTTTTTCTTCTTTTAATTCTACCAAAATTTCGGCAGCATTTCCCCTTAAAATCGGACTAACCCAAATTTTTTCCTGCAAGAAAACAACCAACCAACCCATATTTCAACAAGTTCTACAACTTCTATGTTCAATTCAAACTCAAATTCATTCAAAATTCCACTCAAATTCAAGAGTTCTACTCCAAGAATCTTCAACCAAGCAACATGTAACACATGAGATTTCAAGGTTTAAATGCTATTTACTAGTCTATCTAACCACAAGAACACTTTATCTAGCAAGTAAATCTTCAATTCTAACTAAATTCTTCAAGTAGTAATAACAAGAATCTAGATTTAAACTTGTACAAAAGCTAAAGAAAACTTGAAATTAGTAGGAAAAGTTCATAGTAGATACCTTAGATAAGCTTAGAACCTTGTGTAGGAAGAAGAAAAGCTCACTTTCTATGGTGGAATTACCCAAAATTTGGAGAGAAAGCTTCAAGAAGTTGAGAGCAAAATGAGAGGAAAAGAGAGAGAAGGATGGCCGGCCAAGAAGAAAGAAAAGAGAAAGAAATAGGCTAGGAAAAATAGAAAAGAAATAAAGAAAAGGTGGGAAAAAAATAACCAATCAAAACATAACAAGAGTCAAGTTTAGGTTTATGACTTTTAAGACATTAGTTGTTAACTTGGATTAATTTGATTGGTGGAACTTTTTAATCTCTTATCACCTATTAATTAGTAATATTATGGCACAAATATTAAAGCCAAAAGAGAGAAAAATAGAGAGAGAGAGATCCGGCCACAAGAATGAAAAGAAAAGAAAGAAATTCGGCCAAAGAAGAAAAGAAAAAGAAAGAAGAAATTTCGGCCAAGAGAAAAGAAAAAGAGAGAAGAAAATTCAGCCAAGAAAAAGAAAATAAAGCAAGAGAACAAGTGAAATTTTTGAGTAAAATTGAGCTAAAAATTCAAGTAGTCAAAAGACTAGAAAATAGTAGAATAAGCTAGTCAAAATTAAACACTATTATAAATAAATGGTCCAATAAAATTATTCTAAATTTGGTACTTAGGTGTCCTACTTAATAATGAAAAAAATCTTAGTTAAGTAACCTAATTAACTTAAGAAATCTTCCAACTAATAAATCAAGGATTAACACTTAACCCTAAATAAAAGAATGTCTCTTGTAAGTGCATTTTCTAGGGTGTTACACACCCCATCAAGCATCACCATCAACCTAATTCACCACCACAATCAACTAGTTAGAATCCAATCTCCATCTGTCTAAACACCACCAGTCTAGTCTAATTGCCCCTGCCTCTACCACAACCAAAGCAACCCAGAACTCCATCACAGCAGCCAAAAAACTCATACAATCTAGCCACTCATCACCACCAAATCAGCTCCAGAATCAAAACCTCTCCTAAACCTCTAATAGCCAAAAGCAACCTAGAACCACCTTCACCACCAACCCTCCATCATCACAATTCCTACAAATATAATCACCGCTTGTTTTTACCCTCTTCCATCACCAGTTAAACCCAAACCCCCACTGTAACAACCACCATAACAACAAACAACAAAAATGACAGCTGCAAAACCAACCACAGAAATCATCACATAATAGCCCAAACAAGTGACCCTCATCAACAGCGGAAGCTCCTTTTGATCACCACCATAGACACTACCAGAACCAATCAAATCACAGACCCAAACCACCTAATCAGCCCTCAATCACCCTCTCAAGCTTCACTCAATCGCATACACATTATCACCACCCAATTTACAGTAACAACCCATCACACCAAATTCACCAACAGTCAATTAGCAATCGCCACTCTTGAAGCCCAAGCTACTACCCACTACTAAACAACCACCACAAATTCCTGATGTGCGCACGGTTGCGTTGCCAAGAAAGTCTTGGATTTCAGGTATGCAACTCGTTGAACTCAAGACCTCGTTTGATTTGTGAACCAAGGAACCCTTGACGTAGAGTTGTTTTGCCTTGAATCTTCCTTGAGAAGATGAAACACGCCTAAGAACAACTAGACTAGACCAAGTTGAGCGAGTTCAATCGTCTAACCTAATTAACTCTAAGACTTGATAAAAAACACAAGAAAAACTCTAAGCGAAGTTGGTGGTCGCCACAAGCAAGCTTGATAAGACCAAGAGTAGCTCTTAATCGACAAAGAACCAAGAAAATTCTCACAATAGAGAAAACAAACAATTTTTCTGAATAATTCTTGTTAAATTCGTAACTAATAATATGGCCTATAAATAGGCTTACAAAGAACATTCTAGAGTTGTGAAAATAGACTTAACTTCTAAGACAAAACCTATACTAATGAAACTACCAAAACAAAGTATGAATTAACTAAAATAACTAAGTCTATTACAACTCAAAGACTATAAAAATCGTAACTAATAAACCCGAATGGGCTGGCGGTCCATTAAGCCCACAAAACCATCAATTGGACTTCAATTCTTCAAGCTCTCCACTCGTGTGGCCCATGAAGTCCTCATCCAATGTTTGTTCAGCCCAAATCACATTAATAAGTTGTTTAGATTGATCCTTTGAGCCCAATTGCAAAGCCTCCTCATATGAGTCCAATATGAGTCCATGCAATGCATCCTTCATTCTTCTAGTTCTTGCTCTAGTCATAGGACCATCCAAACCTTTAAACACATCATTGGAGCTCCTCAAACTCGGTCCATCATCCTTGGAACGTCCCTCTTGAAGGTCTCCACCTTGGGACTCATCAATTCCACAATCCCTTCACACAGATAGAACAACCAAACAATTTACCTAGTTCCACCTCTTCAATCACCACCACACCACCACCGTTGATAGCACCATCAACTCTTTTTCTTCCTCCCACTGTAATTCACCTTCCTCACCTGCCAAATCGCAATCATGTTCTAGTTCCTACCCACAATTAACCCCATCTTTCCTCCCAATAGGTAGAACATCCAGTCACAAATTCCCCATGTCCCCATGATATCCGTTTCGCTATACTATGGATACTTTAGGCTAGTGCACCTATCGTTCCTAGCAGTATAGTGTATAGGAGTACCAAGTGTCGATCCCACAGGGATTATGTGAGTACTAGTACTAACCTTCTTTCTATTATCCAACCTCACAAAGTGAATGGCGAATTAATTGAAAATACAAATTAACTAAACAAATTACCTAATTAAACCGCAATCTAGAAGTCAGTAGAGAGAATGGACAAAAGTAGAGGCAAATCAAGATAAAGAATACCCTAAACCAAGCATGCTAAGACTATACCTTGATTAATGAATAACCCAATCATTTAGACCCTAGAATCCCTTAATTAGGTTCAATCTTTCTCAAGTATTAATCCCCTATCCCCTTGGTTGATCAATTGGAATCTCTTCTCAATCAAAACCCCAAAAAGAAGCATTAAGGTTCTATGGATTCTATGGTTTTGGTTAGATTTGAATCTAACCGGGGAGACTTATGTGATTCTATCTCTAGCAACCCATGAAAGACTCTTTATTCAAGAGATGATCTAGTCAAATAGGTGATTTCTCAATCTACCTATATGAAATCAATATTGAATCTAAGGATGCATGCAAATCCCAATTCAATAATCAATAAACTCAAGAATAAATGTAAGACAAAAATTGAGAATTCATTAACTAAAGATTCAAATCATAGTCATAGAAAATTAGGGTTCATCACATCCAAATTATTCACAACTCAATCATATGTACAAGAATAAATCCAACAAAATACAAGAAAAGAATGGGAAAACTCATTCTTATGTAATTCTCTTGATTCCTCCCTTCCATCTGGTGAACTCTCCTTGTATTGCACCATGGAAGCTCTTGAGTTGCTTCTCCACTCTTGCTTCTCCTCCCTACATCCTTCTAGATGTGTCTGAAGATGTGAGAGATGTGTGCGTCTTTGTGGCTAATCTAACCTCTTAGGGTTAAACTCTCCTTTCTAACGTGTTCTCTCCTTTTTTTCTTTTTTTGGAGAAGTCCCCTTGTAATTTTCTAAAACCCTCGCCAAAAGTCCTCTCGTTCACGCCACTTAATTGTAGAAAAATCACAGAAGTTCGCACGCAAGCCGCCCTCATGTCTTCATTGAGCTGTGACCACGGCTTGGCCGAGCTGTGAGCTTCCTTCTGTGAACCGTGACCGCAGCTCAGCCCATGGCTCAGGATTCCAACTTTCTGATCTTGACCACGGCTCAATCCGTGGTGCAGCCAAGGTCAAAATACTCAATTTCGTGACCAATAATGCTCTAACCATGGTCCGATGACTCTACTACCTTTGTAGCTCAAAAACCTTAGACTTTGCTTCATATTTTGGCGTGTTTTGCTCCTTTAAACGTCCACCATCATCGAAACACTCACTAAATTTCATCTATGCAACTCCAAATGAATGAATTCGATGACGAAGCTATCGAAAACCTACAAAACAACACAAAAACACATGTAAATCACACATTTATACAACTTGACATTAAAATCACAAATGAGAAGCAATAACTAAGAGATAGAGGAAAATTCATTGAAAAACCATAAAAACCTAACATAAAAACCTACTAAAAACTAATGCACTTTGGCACTTATGATATGATCCAAGGAGCACTCACACTTATTAGACTTGGACTTAAACATGGTGAGCTTGGAGAGGAAGCTTATAAGGATCAAGATGAGCTCATATTGGTGATGATCATAGTTAGAATGTCTATACATCGTTGCTGGTTTTTGGGCACCTATGATTTTGGGCTTGTTTACAAGCTTGAAGTTCACATTGATCATGCTTGTACCTTGGGCCAAGGGATAAAAGTATTGGTTGTGGATCAAGTCAACATACAAAGATGGCCCAATTGAAGATATTAAGCTATCCAAAATAATCTTACAAGGGGCTGGTCACTTGGACTTGCTTGGAGGGCCCTTGAAGTTGCTAAACAAAGGCCCAATGGAACTTAGGAAGGGACGTCCAGCCCATGAACTGATTTTGGACTGAATTTTTATGTTTTTTATTAGTTCCTAAGTCTTTACAAGTTGTAACTTTTAGTTAGTTACCCAATTGTAATAGGTTACAACTAGTTTTAGTAGTTTACTCTATTTTAAGCTTCTAGACTTTTCTTTGTAAGCCTATAAATAGGCATGTTACTGTTCATCCGAATTATTATGATGATTATTGATAATTTTCAGCACTTTGAGTGTTTTTCTCGTGATGAGATCTTCTTAGTTCTTTGGTGATTAAGAACTACCCTTGTTCTTAACGAAGAGATTTTGTTAAGTTCAAGTTCTCAGCTTAGAGTTTATTCAATCGGTTTGTTGTTAGTCTTTTAGGTTTGTCTACTTAGGAATCTACACCACAAGTTGGTTAGGGGTCTAGAGCGAATTCTAAAAGGAGAACATTCAACGAAGTTGGATAGAATCAAAGCAACCAATTCGTGATTCTTGGAGTCTTTGAACGGGGTTTCAAAGGAGTCAAGCATTCGAGTTGTTCAACCTAGAATTTTTAAGACTTTCTTGGCATTCACTACTTCCACACATAGCAACTTATCACTCCACTTCCCTGCCCCTTGCAGTCAATCCTAGCACCGCTACATCTCCGATTACGAAATCAAGTCCATTGTTTTATAGGGAGGGCAATTTGTGAGAGATTGAAAGAGAGAGAAGGGAGAGAATCAGAGAAGGGAATGTGAAGCTAGACAAAGATGAAAGAACAAACAAAAAGAGAGAGATGAGATAGAGAGAGAGAGAGCAGTGAGACAGAAAATAAGAGGAAATAAAAAGAAAGAAAGAGAGAACGAGAACATGAAGGAACGAGAGAGTGAGTGAGAGATAGAAGGGAGGGATGAAGATGAAGAAGACATGAGAGGAAGGGGTAATTAGAGTAAGCGAGAGAGAGAGAGAGAGAGAGAGAGAGAGAGAGAGAGAGAGAGAGAGAGAGAGAGAGAGATTGTCTAGAGTTTGAGGAAGAAGAAGACCGATTGAGATTCGGGGAAGGGTTGGATTTTATTTTTTTGCCTAAATCTAGTTGTTATTTTCCCAAGTCTGGTTAATTAATAAAACAATGAGAGAAAGAAATGACAAGAGAAACTAATAGTTTCGGTTGACAGAATTGGGGAATTAGGGCTTTAATGTTCTCTTTGTTTTCAATTTGTTTTGTTTTTTAAGTTCCTTTCCTGCTTACTGATTTGTTTTATTTTCGCCCTAATTTGTGTAATATAGCTTTAATTTAGTTAATTGATTTGGTCAATCAAGTTAATAATTAATTAACTCAATTTTGCTTTAAACTGGTACTGTTCTGATTGTGAGTTGCCTCTATCTTTTATAGATTGAACCCCTAATTTTAGTTTCTTTCAATTAGGTCTTGATTAATTGCAATTGAGTCTTAGTTGTTGATTTTACATTTGTGCCCCCAAATTTGTTAGAATTTATATTCCCCCTCGACTTGGTAGAATTTACATTGTTGCCCCCCAATTTGTTGGAATTTACTTTTCATGTGTTATTCATTTATATCACAATATCTTGACATGTTTATTTGTGTTCTTAAGCATTAGTATCAGGGAATTTAAGAAAGTACTCTCATTTTTCATTAATTTCTCTTTATGTGCTCCTATGTCCTTTTTTTTTATGCATTTTCTCATGTGTTTCTTATTTTGCATATTTTTTAATATTTATTTACTTTATGATATTTAATTTCCAGTTTCATTGTTTAACGAAAATGTAATAGATGGCTAGATTTAACTATTTTTGCAAGATTTTGTATTTAGATAGCCAATATAATAGTTAGAATATTTTCTTTTGTGTTTTTCACAAGTATTGGTGTATTTAGATAACAAGTGTAAAAGATATGTCATTTTTAATTTCTTTTCCCTTTAATTGTAAGTTAAATCCCTTGGTGTAATAGTTAGAGTTTATTGTGTTTTTTCGTGCTTATGTGCTTATTTGTTTTACAGCTTTCCTTTGGATTTGGCATCTACATATCATGTTTACATGTTATGTGCTCATACGTGCTCTTATGTGTTTTTATATGTTTATTTGCTTTTTTTTGTTTTCTTACGTAGAATTATGTTTTATTAGTTTTTTATTATTTCATCACCACACTAGTCCAACGCTAGTTATGGCTTTTTTTTTTTTATCACTTCTTGGCTAGTCCAATGCTTGCAGAGAACGTTTAGAAAATGGATAGTCCAATGCTAGACCCTTAAGTCATTTAATGATTAGACTCATCCTTTGCATGCTTTTTCATTTCACTTCATACACTTTTCCCTTTTTTAAATTGTTCTCATTTTGCATAGTTTTTACATACATATTATTATTATTATTATTATTATTATTATTTTACATATGTTGGATGCATGGCATTTAGACTGCATTTTACATTGAAGCTTAGGTCATTTTGTGTGATTCGACTAAAAATAATCGCTTGTTTACATAGGAAATGGTGGCTTAATATGCCGTTCCCCTCTTCGTGAATAGGAACAGTCAGTCACGAGCTTCTCAGTCCCTTGTACCCATTATATTGCATTTTTATTTTTTTCGATCGCTTATTATCTATACCACTATTTTCTTTTTCTTTTTGCATCACATTATGCATTCACATCGTGACTCCCTTGAGGCCTCATTTCAAGTTTTGCAATTTATGCGATAATCCCAATTAAGTCTTGATGGGACATTTTGACCATCCAGCACCCCAATGGAGTTAAGATTTGTATTCATTTAGGCATATCCAGATGCGATAGAATATAGGATTATTTTAGAAAATTTTGATTAAATCTCGCAACTGTTAGTGTATGCCCTAAAACCAAGTTGGTTTTTGGGATTTTTATTACGCTTATTTCGTGTTATACTTATATATGTGGCATTTTCTTTGTCATTTAATACTTGTTATTAATATTACTTGTTTATTTGATAAAGTCCATAGAATATTAACTGTGTATAAGAGATTGTAAGAGTTACAATGATGAGACTCTTATTACACATTAAGTTATATTCTTAAATATCCCTAGTCGTAGTATTAATGAGATTGGACATCATTAATATGGGAAGACTAGCACATACTTTGCCTCTACTTATGGTAAGTAGTAGTTGATCTCGTCAACTATGGCGTGTGACACCTAAGCTGGTATGTGGATGCTTGTTAGAGAACAAGTTCATTGGATTGATCCGCCAAGAGTTACTATTCATAGTGCTAATGAATTATACTCTTAATGGCAATGGTGTAAGTGATCCTTAGACTTGAGATTACCATGGTATCTTGAGTGTGGATTGCTATGCTTTGACTCTATTGCTCGGTGCTCGTAAAAGAGTAGCCCATACGGTAGAGATTGGGTATAGTATGAAGCATGGAAGGATAGTGAGTAATCGATATAGGATTCACCACTCCTTATTATAGGAGAGTATATCCCGGATTGGCCACTTGTTGAAATATGACTTAAAGAATCTTTTGCGCAAAAGTGAAAGTATGACTTGAAAGAGTTTCAAGGTTATACTTTTATGGAAAGTTATATTTCGGGAACAAGAAATCATTAATTAGTCATTTAAAGAGTGCGCACTACACTCTTAGACTAATTGGGATATAGTGTGGTGAAAGGATATTAATTACACGGTAACATTGTCATTGATAGGTGTAGTCTACCATATGACTTTCCTATTCACTTGGGTGGTCATGATGCATTGCTAGACGCCACTCATGATCTATAAGTGCAAATTAATTAATTAGTGAATTAATGATAAATTAAAGTGTTAATTTATCTGGCTCTTAATTAATTAATTAATGAGTTATAATTTGTACTTATTGCCAACGTGAATGGAACCTAATGGGTCACACACAATAAGAACATGGTCTTTGGGTTAAATTGTTATTAAGATAAGTATATGATACTTATGGGGTTAATTTATGTGATAAATTAACTTAAAGGACTTAATTATAAATATTCTAAGTCTTGATGGAAATTAGTTTCCTAAAAGGAATTAAGAAGCTATTTGGTTTCCTTTTGGAATTGGTTTCCTAAAGGAATAGGATTAGCTTAAGGTAAGCTTCCTAAACCTTCTTGGTTTCCAATTGCTCTTGTTTCCTTAAAGACTAGGATACTACATCTATAAATAAGTCCATGCCTTGACTCTTGGAAGATTGATGAAACATAACACAAAATTTAGAGAGAGAAAAATTGAGAGCTTGGTGGCGTTTTTCTCTCCAAGAAAAACGCCACACCTCCTTCCCTAATTGTTAGGGTTTCAACTTCTTTCTTCTTCTTGTGTTCTTCATGAATCATTCAAGGGAGCTAGCACTCAAAAGGCAAGGCAAGCAAGCCCAAAGGTTCCTAAAGATCATGTTCGTGTGGATACCGTTGGAGGCTCGACACTTGGAGGGCTTTTCATGGTAGATCAACACCTTCATCGAATAGGATCTTGCCCTTTGAAGCATAGAAACCTTCTATGCTTGAGGTATTTGTGCTAAACACCCTTTAATCGTATAGATTACATCAAAGAGATCCATGGCTAAGGTAATAAATTTTTAAATTTTCCGCTGCGTTACTCCCCTTATTACCTTACAGTGGTATCAGAGCCTACTTTGATTATATCTATATGATTTGTGTTTATTTAATTGTCATAAATATGGATGGTTTGTTCTTGATGAAATTTGTCTCAAAATTGTTTTAGAAAAATCAAGAGTTTGATTTTTAAGATAAGTTCTTAATTGTTTAAAAGTGTTTTAAATAATTAAGATGAGTTCTTATGGTTGTATTCAAGGTTTCTAAATTATTTTTACGTGCTAAAAGGGTTTTAACATGTTTTGATTCAAAAGAGTTTTGAAAAAGACCAAAGAATTTCAAAGATCGTATTTTCTGGACACAAACCGCGCGAAAACTCGCGCGCGTTTTACCCACGGTTAAAAACTCGTATGTTCTGTCAACAAACCGCGGATGAAACCGCGCACGGTTTGTCCCACGGTTTGTAAACCGCGGATGAACCCGCGCACGGTTTGTCCCACGGTTTGCTGGCAGAGTTCTAGCGGGATTTTTCCTAATTTTTTGGAAAACGCGAATTTTTAGAATTTTCTCTACAAAACACTTTCCAATTTTAATTGTTAATATTTGGAAAGTTAAATTTTGGAAACCTACACCTTCTATAACTTTATTTTTGAGACAAATAAATTCAAGAATATTAATCTAATTAAATTAGACCATGTGATTTATGACTAGAATTAAATAAAGTAATTTATTTAATTGTTAAATATTATGATGGCATGGTGGATGATTATGGACTATGACCAATGTGATTGAATGGTTGAATTTTTATTAATTTTGATGGTTGGCTTGTATTGGTTTTTAAAATAGGGCCTGCGTGTCCTGCCTTCTCTATTATTCTCATGTAATTCTCTTCTCACCTAACTCCCCTCGAATGTAACTCGAGGTTTCTTAGTCAATACATGTAATGTACATTGTGTAGGTTAGAGTTAGGTTTTAATTTTCTAAATTGTTTAGAATAGAATTACATGTGTAATGTACAAAGAAGATGGAGATGGAACCAAGGAGCAACCATGGAGGCTCATCAAGAGTTGAAGACCTCCCAAGGAATGCATCAAGGAGTTGATCACATCCCTTAGGAATTTGACCATATATTTTCCTTAAGGCTCGAGGAAAATATCTTAGTAAAGTCCATAATCATCCACGGTTTATTGTGCATGTTTTTATTTTATATGTCGATATATTTTAATTACATGCTATGATGAGACTATATATTGTATAATTAAAATAAAATCCCTCAAATAAAATATTAAGTCACTAGCCTTCCATTATTAGTAGTAAAAATCATAGTTCTTGCTAAGTGTTGACACTGTTGGCCTCCGTCAAGGTCACCTTACCTAGAGCATGTTTTTTACTATGAGATATGATCTCCAAATAATGGGTCTGACTTAACAAAAATGCTTAACTTGTTGGTCTCCATCAAGGCTATGGTGTTTTTGAGGCGATATTAAGTCAATATATATAAGTTGCCTTCCATTATTATAGCAAAAACGAAGAGTTCCTATTAAGTGTTGACACGTTGGCCTCCGTCAAGGTCACCTTACTCGGAATATGTTCTTGCTATGAGATGTGATCTCTGAATAATGGGTATGACTTAACAAAAATACATAACGAGTTTGGCCTCCGTCAATGTTATGATATTTTTGAGGCAATGTTGGGTAACAGCATAAGATGTGAATATCAAGAGTTGATACCCAACTATCTAGGAGTCACAAGAGTTGTGATTGATAAAAGTTATCTACCTAATCGAAGTTACCTTTGGGGCATTGGCCTCCGTCAAACCCAAAGTTAATTAGATGGGATCCTAGCCCACTAGGAATCTCCAACGGATTCCCGAATCAATAGATTGAGGGTTATTGATTTGAAGTAAAATAGTGGGAGCAAACCAAATAAATTCGAAGCCCACATTTTTGGTTTGCAATTATAACATGAAACAAATACTTGTACTATCTTTTCACTTGTTGTAGAATGACATGTACACATGAACACACTTATCACCCTATATCTCCATTATATACGATTTTCTTGGACTAGTGTAAGACTTGAGAATAGTTCTTAAGCACAATTGGCTATGTCCTTGATACCCACTTCCACTTGTCCTATAGTGACAATTATAGTTAGGAAACAATGTGCATACAAGATGCATAAAAGATGATAATGATATTGCTACTTATATCATAATGTCATCTATAATTCCTAAGCTATAAAAGTAGCACAAATTGATAGATCTTTTTGTCTGTGATTGTGCATCTCAAAGAGTTGTTGATACACAATCTAGGACCATTAGATATGAGATATCTAAAGAGTAGTCTATCAAGGAAGAAAGGGGCACTTTATTGCTTGTCAAGGGGAAACCCAAGCGTGGTCTTAAGAAGACCCATAGTAGCTATGACAAAGCTTAAAGGTGTGATCAAAATGGACAAGTCTAAGGGCACATGTTTCCAATTCTATTGGAAAGGGAATTGTAAGGCTCGTTTCAATACTAAGAAGTTAAGAGGCTAAGTGAAGCTTCTACTTCTAAGTATGTTTATAGTTTGAGATAAATTCATCTACTAATTAAGACCATTGGGTATAAGATACTGGATTTGGATCCCATATTTGCAAAAATGTGCAAGGTCTTAAAGCATGGTAGACAATAAGGAAAGAGAAAGTCAAACTACGTGTGATGAATGGAGCAAGAGTTGCTACACTCGCTTGTAGAGACTTATACACTCTTTACCAACTGGGCTTGTTCTAGAATTTAAAACATTGTTATTATGTTGTGATACTTACAAAAGAAGCATGAAATCAATTCACATTAAATGTGAAAAGATTTACCATTACAAAAGAGAATATATATACTGTTCTTTTACGTAATGGTGTTCTTTGTGGTATTAGATCGCTAAAACAATGTTTTACAAATCCTAGACCTTGATAAGTCCATTCTCAAACATAGACAAAAACTCTATATTTTGAAACAACTATCCTTCTGGCATTATAGACTTGGTCATGTGAATGAGAAACGCACTTCCAAATTACATAATAGTTGTGTACTTGGACTCATTCAATTATGAATCGTTTGAGACATGTGATTCTCATTTACTTTGAAAGATGACCAAAACACCTTTTATTTGAAAAGGTGAATGTGCTAGTGATCCTCATAGAACGTTAACATATAGATGTTTTTAGCTCAATGTCGATCCATGCTAGAGGATGTTTATCATACTTCATCACTTTCATGGATGATCATATGGGATATGATTATGTGTATCATATGATACACGCATCCATGGCCTTTGAAATGTTCAAAGTCATTAAAGTTGAAGTAAGAAAAACAAGTTGACAAGGGTAAGATTTGACCTATGTGGATAATACTCAATGTCAAGTGTTTCAAAATAATTAAAGAAGAATGTGATTCTTTCTCAATGTCTCTACTTGACACACCATTGTTGATGATTTGTGAAAGAGGAGAAGTTGTACCCTATGAGATATGGTGCAAGTAATGATGAGCCATGCTACAATTCCTAACCTCATTTTAGGGGTTCTTATCTTAGATGCCATAAAATCCAAAATGGATTCCATGTACAAGAACAAGGTGTAGACCTTGCTCAAGTCACCTAATCGGATAAAACCCATAGGGTGCAAGTAGGTCTTTATGAGAAAGACTGACATGGATGGTAACGTAGTTGCCTATAAAGCAAGATTAATGGGAAAAGGATTCAATTCAAAGGCTTGGCTTTGAAAGAAACTATTTCACCATTGACTATGCTTAAATCCATTTAAGATTTTACTTGCAATAGCTGTTTTTTGGCTATGACAAATGGATATGAAGACTTCATCCCATAACGGGAATTAAAAGGTATGTATATGATACATCCCTTGGGCCTTTACTTCCATTGATAGTCATTGGGTACGCAAGCTCCAAGGGTCCATTTGTGGACTCTTGCAAGTGTCAAGGTGTTGGAGCATTTGTTTGATAAGATAATCAAAGAGTTTGATTTTCTCAAAAACAAAGACGAGCTTTGTGTAAATGTAAAGTTGAGTGGGAGCATTGTCATTTTCTGGATACTATATGTGGATGACATATCGTTGATGGAAACAACATACTTTAAAGGTAAAGATATGGTTGTCCAAGAATTTTTACTAAAGGAGAGGCAATCTCTATTCTAGGAATTAAGATCTATATAGATCCAAGAGGTTGCTTGGTCTCACAAGTTCTAAGTACATAGGCTAGATGCTAAAGGGTTTAGCATAGTGCAATCGAAGAAGGGGTTTTTACCTATGAGATAGGAGATTACTCTTTCAAGAGACATGTGTCTTTGATACTTGTTGAGATTGATAGCATTTAATAGATCCTGTATGCTTTTGAAATGGATTCTATTTAGTATGCTATACTATGTACGAGACCCGATGTCTCCTTGCTTTAAGTGTTACAAGCAATTATAGTGAGTGTCACTAGATGGTAATCAAAGAATATTCTTAAGTACTCAAGAAGCACTAAAAGACTATTCTTGTCTATGGAGATTACACTTAGGAAGTGTGTGGATTTAAAGATACAAACCTTTTTATCCAATAGGAATGATAAGTAAATCATGAGATGAATTGGTGTTCACGTTGAACTATAGTGGATAAAAGCGTTTTATGATAGACACTACAACATATTCTACAACAAAGGCGAGTACATGGTAGCTTTAGAAGTTACTATGGATCAAGGGATTCTTTGTTGGACAAAGAATAGTTCCTTCTATTGTTTTATGAAACAATTGTGCCATCGCTTAATCAAGGAACTAAAAGTCTCATCCATGATCCTAAAGTGTAGGTTCGTGCCACCATCTATTTGTGGAAATAGTTTGGTAAAAATGATGAAAAGATAGAGGAAGTTCCCACAATGTAAATGTCACTAATCCTTTCACCATGGCCTTGTCCCAAAGTAGGCATGATAGTCATGCTTATGGCCTAAAACCTATAGGTGATTGGTTTTAGTGCAAGTGGGAGTTTGTTAGTGTATGCCCTAAAACCAAGTTGGTTTTTGGGATTTTTATTACGCTTATTTCATGTTATACTTATATATGTGGCATTTTCTTTGTCATTTAATACTTGTTATTAATATTACTAGTTTATTTGATAAAGTCCATAGAATATTAACTGTGTATAAGAGATTGTAAGAGTTACAATGATGAGACTCTTATTACACATTAAGTTATATTCTTAAACATCCCTAGTCGTAGTATTAATGAGATTGGACATCATTAATATGGGAAGACTAGCACATACTTTGCCTCTACTTATGGTAAGTAGTAGTTGATCTCGTCAACTATGGCGTGTGACACCTAAGCTGGTATGTGGATGCTTGTTAGAGAACAAGTTCATTGGATTGATCCGCCGAGAGTTACTATTCATAGTGCTAATGAATTATACTCTTAATGGCAATGGTGTAAGTGATCCTTAGACTTGAGATTACCACTGGTATCTTGAGTGTGGATTGCTATGCTTTGACTCTATTGCTCGGTGCTCGTAAAAGAGTAGCCCATACGGTAGAGATTGGGTATAGTATGAAGCATGGAAGGATAGTGAGTAATCGATATAGGAATTCACCACTCCTTATTATAGGAGAGTATATCCCGGATTGGCCACTTGTTGAAATATGACTTAAAGAATCTTTTGCGCAAAAGTGAAAGTATGACTTGAAAGAGTTTCAAGGTTATACTTTTATGAAAGTTGTATTTCGGGAACAAGAAATCATTAATTAGTCATTTAAAGAGTGCGCACTACACTCTTAGACTAATTGGGATATAGTGTGGTGAAAGGATATTAATTACACGGTAACATTGTCATTGATAGGTGTAGTCTACCATATGACTTTCCTATTCACTTGGGTGGTCATGATGCATTGCTAGACGCCACTCATGATCTATAAGTGCAAATTAATTAATTAGGGAATTAATGATAAATTAAAGTGTTAATTTATCTGGCTCTTAATTAATTAATTAAAGAGTTATAATTTGTACTTATTGCCAACGTGAATGGAACCTAATGGGTCACACACAATAAGAACATGGTCTTTGGGTTAAATTGTTATTAAGATAAGTATATGATACTTATGGGGTTAATTTATGTGATAAATTAACTTAAAGGACTTAATTATAAATATTCTAAGTCTTGATGGAAATTAGTTTCCTAAAAGGAATTAAGAAGCTATTTGGTTTCCTTTTGGAATTGGTTTCCTAAAGGAATAGGATTAGCTTAAGGTAAGCTTCCTAAACCTTCTTGGTTTCCAATTGCTCTTGTTTCCTTAAAGACTAGGATACTACATCTATAAATAAGTCCATGCCTTGACTCTTGGAAGATTGATGAAACATAACACAAAATTTAGAGAGAGAAAATTGAGAGCTTGGTGGCGTTTTTCTCTCCAAGCAAAAACGCCACACCTCCTTCCCTAATTGTTAGGGTTTCAACTTCTTTCTTCTTCTTGTGTTCTTCATGAATCATTCAAGGGAGCTAGCACTCAAAAGGCAAGGCAAGCAAGCCCAAAGGTTCCTAAAGATCATGTTCGTGTGGATACCGTTGGAGGCTCGACACTTGGAGGGCTTTTCATGGTAGATCAACACCTTCATCGAATAGGATCTTGCCCTTTGAAGCATAGAAACCTTCTATGCTTGAGGTATTTGTGCTAAACACCCTTTAATCGTATAGATTACATCAAAGAGATCCATGGCTAAGGTAATAAATTTTTAAATTTTCCGCTGCGTTACTCCCCTTATTAC